>VOPJ01008102.1:0-121116 GCA_014673585.1 Semibalanus balanoides
GAGAGCTGTCTGGCCGCGAATACACAGGGGCCCTCAAACTGGTTTGGGTAGTTCGCTGGATTGCCGCAACCCATGCACAGATACTTTCAAGAGAGACTGTACACAGAGAAAACATGTATAGGTATGAAAGCACAATAAACTAATCATCATTAAAACAGGGAATCTAAAAACAGAAAAACCATTAAGCTAATGCAAAGGGTATCTGGGACATTCTCGATGGGCCCCGTGACCCGTAAGGGGGGGGGGACAATGTCCCCTTTGCCCCTCTGGCTGCGGCCCTGTCACTGAACACTGCGAACGTCTTTGCCCAAACCGAAAACAATCATAAGCTAGTTTCTATTTTACAATGGTCTGATGGCAAGAAAGGTACTACTGCTATATAGGTATTTTATAAGATTCATTTCCTGACCATACGGGTTGGAGCCCGCGTCAGAAATAATGCACGATTTCTCTTCAAAATTCAAACTCCTACACAAGAACAGAGTTATCTATTCAAATGATGGGGCCACGGGCCATTGGCGGATCCAGAACGGGGGCTTGGGGGCATAAAATAAAAAAAGTATCACACATTTATATTTATACAAACTAACCACATTTTGCTTGCTGATGAATTTGCAGCTGATTTAAAATTATTTTTAAGTTGCTTATATTTTCTTCTATACAAGGAAATATGTAAATTTTGTGCCGATTTCAGGCGGGTTGGGGAGGGGCAATTGCCCATTTCGCAAAAGCTTAGATCCGCCACTGTCACGGGCATTACCGACGTTACATTTTGGCCCACCAACTTTGGTCACATTTGAAGATTTGCTTGCGTTAAAATGTTGTTTTTTCACCTCAAACAAGGAAACAACCAACCAGTGTGACATTCGGCCCCACCTACTTTGTTAGAGACGCTCCACCCATGCTTCTACATTTACGCTTACGACATTTTCAGAGCGACACCTGCAGTCTCGATCTCTGCCACAACCTCTTTAAGATCGTCTTATTCTTACAGCTCTTCAGCTGCGTTGAACGCTGGTCTCGGTTGTTCCTCACATGTGACACAACTGCTGGCATCCGATTCCCTCGGGGTCACTCTTCAGTGGTACGTGACGGTGGTCGTAACGACGGTCTTCGCATCACGCCCCCTCGACCTGGAGCGCTGCTGCTGCTGCCTGCCGCCCGGCGGGTTGTTCTTATTTCCCGGCGGGTTGTTCTTCTTTCCCGGCGGGTTGTTCTTCTTGGACGCCGGGTTGGCCGCCGGCCTAGAGAATGATGTACCCATCAACCAGACAGTCCTCAGTCCTGGTGCAGACAGTCCTGGTGCAGTCCTCAGCGGCTGCGGGACGGTGGCTGGTACAGTTATCAGCGGCTGTGGGACGGTGGCTGGTACAGTTATCAGCGGCTGCGGGACGGTGGCTGGTGCAGTTATCAGCGGCTGTGGAATGGTGGCTGGTGCAGTTATCAGCGGCTGCGGGACGGTGGCTGGTGCAGTTATCAGTGGCTGCGGGACGGTGGCTGGTACAGTTATCAGTGGCTGTGGAATGGTGGCTGGTGCAGTTATCTGCGGCTGCGGGACGGTGGCTGGTGCAGTCATCAGTGGCTGCGGGACGGTGGCTGGTGCAGTTATCAGTGGCTGTGGGACGGTGGCTGGTGCAGTTATCAGTGGCTGTGGGGCGGTGGCTGGTGCAGTCATCAATGGCTGCGGGACGGTGGCTGGTGCAGTTATCAGTGGCTGCGGGACGGTGGCTGGTATAGTTATCAGCGGCTTTGGGACGGCGGCTGGTGCAGCCATCAGCGGCTGTGGGAAGGCGGCTGGTGCAGCCATCAGCGGCTGCGGGACGGCGGCGGCGCGGCGGCGCTCCGTCTCCAGCTGGCGCCGGGCGCGCTGCGTCTCCTCGTCCTGGCCGTCGAACCACTCGGCCACCGTGTCGTCGATGACGAGCGAGCGCACCGCGGTGGCGATCGGTGCGCGGCACAGCGGACACGGCTGGCCCTGGCGCTCCGCCCGCCGCACGCAGTACTCGCAGAAGGTGTGCGTACCAGCCGACCGTGTGGCGCGTGATGAACGGCTCGCAGCACACGCAGGCAGGTCGGCTGGCCGGAGGGGTGGCGCGCGACCGCGCGGCGCTGGGCAGCGGTGTGGCACCGCCGCTGGCGAGGACAGAAGCCTTAATGGCCGCTGCCTTCACCGCGGTTCTGGCCTCGTAGCCCTCACGGATCTGGGTGAATGCGTCTTTGGCCCCGAGCAGGTCAAACTTGCGGAGCACCTCTCTGTTTTGCTCTCCTTCGAAGATGTTGTGTTCCTTGAGACATGTTCATTTGTGTCACAACTGCTCATTATGTAGCCGAAACATACGTGCAGAAACGGGCACGAAGTTTTGTTGCAGCCACCCTTGTTGTACGCGATGCAGGCGCATGGTGTGGCTTGGGACTTTTGTTTGCCTTTTTCAGCACCTTGCTTCACTGGCGGCTCTTTTCTTTTCGGCTCTTGAGCTGATTTCTCTTTTTGTTTCGATTCACGTTCATTCTTCTTGGGCTCTTGTTTGTTCTGCTGATTGCTCATCGCAATATACTTTTCTCTTAGATTGTCAGCGATGACTTGTTGCTCGGTGTCGAGAAGCTTTGCACTTCTCAGAACGCGTATGTTATGGCCACTTTTGATGAGGTCATGTTCAAGATGACATTTACCTCCAAGAGCACACTTGTTCATAACTGAATTCAGGCATAAGTGTAGGCTTTTGCAGTCGTCTTTCCCGCATCCTAGCGTGTTGTAGATTAAGCATACCTGAAGGGTGCTTACACCATGGGTCTTCTTCTCCTCTCCGAGTTTATCTGTCTTCGGTTTGAATTTCTCCTCCAGCAGTTTCAGTATTTGCGGGTGCTGGTTGGGGTTTTCCCAGCCGTTTGCCTTGAGCACGGCCTTGTTATGGATAGTGGTCAACAAGTGGTTTCGGATGCATTTGTCTTCGAATCGGCACTTTCCAGTGGCGAAGTAAAAGCAGACGTGTAACTTTTGGCAGTTGTCTCTGGTACATTCCGCTTTGGGCGAGTTGAAGCTGCGACACACGCCCGGAACCGTCTTGTCGTCCGGCATTGTTGTCCCAGGTGGTCTGCCGCCTGAAACGCATTGCGCTAAACTCAGAATGGCGAGATAACAAAACATCTGCAGGTTTGAAATATCATATTTGTATACCCATGCATCAGCTGAGTTTGAGCTTATCACCTCTCCCAGTGACTTTTAGAGAATACACAGAAATAACGACATACATGCGCAATGCGCATGCAAACAAACGCGCGCACGCACGCACTTACTAGGTCATCCTGAAAATTTTGCACTCGCCCTACGGGCTCGTGCAAAAATTTGTCAGGCTGATCTTGGACTTAAGCAAACTGTTTCCTGGCCCCGAATGGTATTTTATATAGACGTGTACCTACGTATAAATATATGATACTGACTTCTACTTCATTTAACCCAATAAAGTTAATTGTAATAAGCAGGGAAGGGATTTAATTTATCAAATGAAGTTAATAGGCGCCGTCAGGCATGGGTGGAACTTTATATCTCTTGGGGAGCGCCCGAGCCCCCCCCCTTCCAATGATTCAAATTTTAACATTAGGCCTATGGCGTTGCATGGTTTAAAATGAGATTTAAAAATTTATAAATTAACATTAAGGGCTCCAACCCGAAGCGATTTTATAAGTTCCGCTTGTGCCCGTCAGTGATAACACAAACGTGGTGAATGGTGATTGACACCAGTCTATCCCCACATATATTTTTTATCTCTCGCAAAGTGATTCCAACAGATATTTAAATTTTCAATGAAGTTGTATAATTGTATTGTAATACGAGCAAAACGCAAAGCGGGAGCAAGTCCTCACTGAATACGGATTTTTCACATATAAAGCAGCCGACCCGACCCGACCGCCGACCGACCCGACCCGACCCGACTGTAGCGCTTTTCCGAAGCTTATATCTTTGGATTCCCGTATCTGATTAACGAGAAGTTTTCGCCATCTGATAGCCCCATTAATTCGATTATGTTATTTACTTTATTTTCGTCCCTGAGAGTTGCAAACTGCACCCGTAGGGCCAAGGGCGGGGGGGAGTAAAACACAAAATTCGGCACCCCAGCCCAGACCCAGTCAGCAGCGTTAGTTCTCTCACTCGCCGTTATGTTGAAGCTCTGGCGCTAGTGTCGTCGCCAAACAGTAGCTGTCCATAATCGGACCCGGCAATGTATATAACTGGGCCCGGCGCGTTCACATCATCAACTGAAGTCATCCCCCTCACCCAATCAGCGGCCAGAAGACGTGCAGCTCTGGTGGGGTTCGGACAGACAAGGGCTAGTTGTCCGTCAGAAGGCAATGCGATAAGCACTACCGGCCACTAGTTATGGGCTTGTTCCCGTCGCGCCTCTAGCCACCTCTAACCTCCTCTAAGTTGCTCCATCTGCAACTGCTCTGTGTTAAATAATACGACTGGACCAAGTGGGAGCAACTTTGAGGAGGTTAGAAGTGCGACGGGAACAGGCCCTAAGTATGGCACCTTCATTTCCCCGGATGCGCTGGGCGGTTAAGCTGAAACCCGGTGTGTGGTTTGAGACCAAGCTATTGGCAATGTGAAGTAGAGAATTGAGATGGCAGCAGACCAATGTCCTTGCTATCTGGTTTCTACGGGCTCGCTCGTCTTTAACCTTTACCGGTGTCTTACTGGTTATGCACAATATGCAACACAGATGTTGACAAATATCCATGATAACCATATTAACCCGCTCTCGGATGGCCTTCCGAGGCAAATTCGCCCTGTTTTTCTTTTTTTCGGGGGTGGGGGTGGGGATGGGAGTAGAATGGCATTGGCCACCCACTACCTCAACAACTAAAAAGGCTGGTAATACGCGATAAAGAAATCAAAATATTTTAACAAGACCAATCGAAGTCACTTTGGCCATTGCTTGGCTTAGGTCATTATTGAGGTCAGCAGAGGTTTACAAAGGATTTTTTATCTCCAATTTTGAGGCTTTGCTCCAGAAGCCGCCAAATATCTCGGGAACTATAATAGCTAAGAACAAATGTGGCATTTGGAATATTGTAGTGTTCTACTTGTACGTATATTTTGGCCCATACTTGTATGTATGACGGTTGACCCTCGGCCGGTCAAGGTGACCTTCACCGGCCGTGACCTGGCGCCGGGGTGCCGGTGTCGATTCAGTTGTGTTGGAGCGGCCGGTCAGGGCGTGGCTGCAGTGGCACCGAGCGGGTGCTGGCTTGATACCTTTCAGTACGTTATGTCTTTACTTGAATATCACGGCTGTGAGAACGTCTCTATCTAAGCTGGAACTGAGCAGAGTCCGCGGACCGACACGCAGTGACTGGCGGCGGCACCACACTATTTTGGCGACGAGGATGTTTCAAGCTTCACCACCGAGTGAGTACTTGTCGAGTCCGGGCCAGAAACCAAAGTTACACTGGAGGCAGTGGTATGCAGACTTTTTAGTCTATGGAGAGGCAAGTGGTTGGGAGGAGTGGTCAGCAAGCAGACGTAAGGCCCTGTTATTGCACTCTGTGTGGGTGCAGAAGCCCCTAGGTTGCATCGGGCAGTTGAGTCTTCCGTGGGTCCAGAGGAGGACGTGAAAGGCCGAGTCTGCTGGGGTGAGTAACCCCTGATGATGTCATCCTCAGTGTCACCGTATAACATGACTGTTAGCGGTGTTCGATAAATTCGTTTGTCAGGGTTGCCGATGTCCGTGCTGAGAGGGTCCGATTCAGAAGATGTGTTCAACAGCCGGGTGAGACTGCACTCATCTTCCTGGTAAACTTGAAAGAGGCCGTGCAGAGATGTTCGTTTGGTGACATGCGGGACGAGATGGTTAGAGACCATAGAGGGATGTCTGTCTGACCAGTTGCGTGACAAGCTTCTATTAAAGAATAATCTGACCCTGGAGCGACTGGAGGACATCGCCGAGTCGGTCGATCACGGCCTGCAGAGGAGAGGAGTCCTGAAGGACGCAGCTGAAGGACCGGTCAGCACTGCAGCAACCCACCCTGACAGCAATTAACTTGGGCACTGATCGGGCACAATGGGATTAAACCATTGTGCCCGATCAGTGCGCAAGTTCATTGTTGGCTGGGCAGGTAGCTGAAGCTGCGTTCGCCGCCCAGCAGCCAGAGGAGGTACGTGAACCGTTTCGTAACCTGAGGCACGGGACATGCTTCGCCTGTGGCAGGCGAGGACACCGGGCTGGGGACCAGCAGTGTCTCACCAAGGATATGGAGTGTCACAAATGTCATGAGGTGGGACACGTCATCAGGTGCTGTCGATCTGGCAAGTCGAAGTGAGCCAGACAGGAGGGAAGAGACCGTGAAGTAAGTACAATTCAGATTCTGACTGTCCAGATGCCTTCGTCAGCGGACTGCTCATGGTACACGGTAGGCATTGGCGACCGTGAGGTGACAATGATGGTGGACACAGGTGCGGCAGTCAGCGTCATAGCAGTACAGCTGTACCGAGGTGTGATGTCTGACTTCTCCTTGAACCAGGCGAAGGTGAAGCTGGAAGCCTATGGTGGAGCCGGTATCNTGCACTCTGTGGGTGCAGAAGCCCGTAGGCTGTATCGGGCAGTTGAGTCTTCCGTGGGTCCAGAGGAGGAGGTGAAGGCCGAGTCTGCTGGGGTGAGTACCCCTGATGATGTCATCTCAGTGTCACCGTATGACATGGCTATTGCGGTGTTCGAGAAATTGTTTGTCAGGGATGCCGATGTCCGTACTGAGAGGGTCCGATTCAGAAGATGTGTTCAACAGCCGGGTGAGACTGCACTCATCTTCCTGGCAAACTTGAAGGAGGCCGTGCAGAGATGTTCGTTTGGTGACCTGCGGGACGAGATGGTTAGAGACCAGTTCATAGAGGGATGTCTGTCTGACCAGTTGCGTGACAAACTTCTATTAAAGGATAATCTGACCCTGGAGCGACTGGAGGACATCGCCGAGTCGGTCGATCGCGGCCTGCAGAGGAGAGGAGTCCTGAAGGAGGCAGCTGAAGGACNCGTCGACTTCCACGCGACGCAGCAGTGCGGTCTGCAGCGGCTCAGCCCGAGCACGCTGGTACGCGAGTACGCCACCAAACACCTGCTCAGCTACAGCATGCTGCGCGAGCGGCTCATACCGATGAACAGCTACAACAAGGTGTTCTGCAGCTCGTGGCTGAGCGACAACCAGGTGGTGTTCGGAACAAAGTGTAATAAGGTGAGCTCACTCATGTAGGTACTAGGTGCAGTCAATCCGTGTAGAAACTACCCAATATTTGACTGTGTTGGGCTATACCTTTGTTGTGTTCAATGCATTGGCCCACAATGTGATTACTCGTTTTTTCTCTTCTTCATTTAATGTTAATTACCTCACTTCCGTTGCGAAGAGGAGGGGTTAATAAATACAGCAGTGACACAAGTTTGCTGTCATTTTAAAGTGTCTACCGATAAAAGCTGCACTCAATAATGTTTTGCAACATTTTCAAATTATCATCGTGCCCAATACCTTCTCAGTGTGCTGTTTATCTGTCGTCATTAAATCCACTTATATAAGTGCGGTTCCAAGTTGTGTACACCACAGCGCTGATTCGCTGAGGTGTTTTGCTGGCCACTGATCAGGTATATGACCACTGACCTTGTGACACTGACCTCTGATCTTGTACCACTGACCTCTGATCTTGTACCACTCACCTTTGAGGCTCTGACATGGAACCACTGACCACTGACATGGTACCACTGACCTGGTACCACTAACATATTCTGGCCTGGTACTATTGGTTCCAAAATAAGCATCCCGCTGGGTTGGCCGGCACAGCAGTTTAAGGGAGTATAACGCCTTGGGAAAGATTATGAGAAATGATGGAGATGAGAGCCACTCATCTGGACACTCATCTACATCAATCCACATACTTTTCCCAAGACGGTGTATTCCCTTTAACTGCTGTGCCGGCCAGCCCAGCGGGACGCTTATTTTGGAACCAATAGTACCATTGACCACTGCCATGTTACCTCTGACAGCTGACCACTGACCGCTGGCCTGGTATATCTACTGACGGCGTATTACCGTTCACCGTCAGATTCTGGTGTACAACCTGCGGACTCGGCGGATCGACAACATCCCGATGCTGCGCTCGGCCACGGCGCCGGCTGAGCTCACCGGCGGCGTGTACGCGCTCAGCCTCAACCCGTCCCGCACCCTGCTGGCCACCAGCGCGCGCAACTGCCTCGACCTGGCCGTCTACAAACTGCCCACGCTCGATCCCGTCTGTGTGGGAGAGGTGCGGAGAGTGGAGGGGGCAGGGGGGGGGGCTGGTGAGGTAGACTGAGTCGAGGGCTGGATGTTGTGTACTCAGTGTTAAATGTATACCAACGCGCATATTTTGATCATGTTTTAGCGATTGTTAAATTCTTCTTGAGGGTAAACAGTTGTGCTTTGGTAGTGATAATGTAATGCCATTTTAATTGGATGTGTAGGTAACACTAAGCATCTTTTTTGTCTGTTTGCCAGTTGAGGTTTGGTTCAAATGCGGACAATTCCCAACCACTTTGGATTTACAATATAGCCACAATAGCTGGACGTGTCCTGACCTCATGACCTGCCCCTCTCCCCGCAGAACGGCCACAAGGACTGGATGTACGACACGGCCTGGCTGGATGACCAGTACGTGGCCACGGGCGGGCGGGACACCAACGTCACCCTGTGGCACGTGCCGGATGATGACACGGAGCCGGACCCGGACATGCCGCCCTCCTACAGCCGCATCAGTCCTGTGGCCACCAAGAACTGCAAGACGGCGGACAAGGTCGGTAGAGGAGAGAGGCGGGCACCAGAGGAACAGAGGAACAGGGGAGGTGTGTGTAGAGGAGGGAAGGGTAGAGGGACGGGCTCAAAGACGAGGGGGCACAGGAGGTACGGGAAGAGGAGCAGGGGGGATCGCTGGAATTATCATATCTGGGGTGAGTGGGGTGGCAAAGGGAGAGGTCTGGAAGAGCACACGAACGTGAAAGTGTTACAGGAATAAGCGACAAAGAGAACGTCAGCGATGTTTGTCAAACACGATGCACCGTTTGGACGTTTCTGGATATACTCTGGTTTAACCTCAGCTGCGGCTAACTGGTGTTAGTTGCTCGTATCGCTGTACCGTGCTCTCTATTCGATTCTGACCACTTGTTGGTCAGGCGTGTAAGACGGTTAACACGACTGAGGACAGGTCATTAGACCGGTTACCTGGAACGTGTCCTCTCGGTGACCTGTTGCTCGACTCGGCGGCTCGGCGGCTATCGTCGCTGGATTAGGTATCACGCAGTGCCAGGTGTCGAGACTTACAGTCGCTGGTGCGTGTCTTTCCCGGAGACGCGGTGCTCACGAACCTCCGACATTTGAGCCGCATGGATGGGACCCTGGTTCGCGGATTCGGACGACGTTCTATTCCTTGGTGATAGGCGCCCTCTATATCAACCAGCTGTTCACGATGCTCCATTGACGACTGACCCCCGTCGGATCCATAACTGACCTCGCTATCTGTGGCAGTCCCAGGTACGTCACAGACTACAGCCAGTAACGCCCCATCGCCGGCAGGTTCGCTCACTGGCGTTCAACCAGCGCGACCAGTCGCTGGTGGCGCTCTCGCTGAACGCCTACGTCCACCTGTTCGACGCCGTCTCGTTCAAGCAGAAGCTGTCGCGCAAGCTGCCGCACTCTATGGACAACGTGTGTCTGGCGCTCGGTGATAACTGTAAGATGTACGCGGTGGGCTCCAAGTCGCACACGACCATCCTCGACCCAAAGTCGCTCAAGGTGCTGAAGAAGATCACGGCCAAGTACCACGGCTGTGGTGAGTTGGGGCTTGGTGGCCGATGTGTGCGGGTAGAATGGGCTGTCTGAGCTGGGGTGATGTGAAGGGGGTGGAATAGGCAGGTTTTATGTGGAGCACGGCACAGACACTCATACACGGATTTTGTGTGACTTACAGGAGCTATCACTACTGGCTGAATGCCGGCTCGACCAAGGACAATGGCATATATATGCTGGGCTGAGGCAGAACTCGATTTGCCGATTCAGGGCTGTGAATGGAAGTGGGCTGGCCACCATTTAAACTTAGTTTAAATTGCTATGTGATAATCACGCGCTAATCGGTTTGCCATTTCTTTTATCACCTGTTCTCGTTCTATTCTACGGATTCATTGTCAGATTCAGTATGAGACATTTTGCGCAACGCGCCTCGCCATACTCCTTTTGTGATTATACTGTTTGTTGTCGTTGTGTATGTTGTGTATACTGTATGTATACCTGTTTTAGTATACATTGTACTGGGCGCCTTGTGACCTTCGTTGTTGGAGCGCCCTAAAACCCCTATCATTATCATCACTATACATTGTACCATCGTGAGCAGTGGTGCGAAAACTGGGCTCTTCCTTTTCTGTGTCTGGACCCAAAAGCACATTGTGCCCCCAAACCCCAATGAACAAACGAATAACAAACTGTCGTGTGTCGCCAGGAATTCGGTCGTTGTCGTTTAACGGAGACATTCTGACGATCGGCACGGGCAACTCTCGTGCTCAATAAGATTCTATGACATGCGCAGACCAGACCAGTACCTGACAATCGGGCAAGTCCAAGCTAACTGACGCGCACCTCACATCGTCAATCTTCAAAGAGCCACCTAAACCGAAGCTGCAAAAGGATGTGAAGTGGGATACGCTGCGGAGGGACGCGGGAGCGGGTCTAGATCGCTTATCTAGGAGTAACGGACAACGAGTGATGACTACGCCTTGCGGCAATTATGTACGTGTAATGTAAGTAACTTCCGTCGACTGCAGAATACGTTAAAGTGAACCGTTCTGGCAGTAGGGTCAAGCTAGGGATATTTAATATGAAAGAAAATAACATGACTACATACTGATAAGTCTCCTACGAATACTATAAAACAGTATTTAAACACAGCAGTCTACCGAATAGTAAAGTTCACAATTTAATGAGCAATATCTGAGGCGCAGTCTTACCTAGCATCTGGCTTAAGATATTAATGTATTAAATAAAAAGCCTCGGTGACAGAAATAGAGGACGCTATTACTTGCCACAAGAAGCAGTATGCGACCTGAAGTCAAAACAAGGGACTGTATATAAAGAGGACAGCAATGAAGCGCGAAACCTCAAAAACGTAGAATCGCGAATGCATAATAGAGGTGTTAGTTGACTAATATGGATTCCATCTTCTATGCATAAAAATGGGCACCTACATGCTACAGTGTTTCATCGATAACCCTTGCACAATCAGTAGAATCTGTGCCGCTGCAAATAAGACACAGCGATATCTCAAGCAATTACCATCATTTCAAATATAATATTGCAGGAAGCGAAATGATATTCCGTTTAAGTATACAAAAGACTCATCAGTATACTGGCATATGGATTGAAACACTAAATATATAGTAAAACAAAATCACATTCAACACGAAAGACAACTTTATATCGAACTTTAACATATATATGTTACCTCAACGATCAAGTGACAACGAAATGAGATACAGACGTTCAAAATTTAAGGCACGTACCTTATACGTCCTTCAATTTTTGTAACCCCCAGTACGTAAGACTTTTGCAAACCACTGAACAAACGATATGTCTAACAAAAACCACGATCTCAAGCTCGAATTGAAACCACGCGCGACATACTACTGCAAGCATCAACGATATATCAAACGGTATGTGCTTAGATGCGGAGAAATGATTTGACACAATGCTAAACGGAGAAACCCGTATGTCCCATACATACGCATATTTCAGCTTTGATCTGTGTCCTGGAATACGAGCAACTGCAAAGCAACGACCATTGCTGTACCCGTAATGCCTTTATTGAATGGCGACGAACGATATACGAAACACAAAAAAACGAACATTATGGCATCCTCAGACAGGTACTTGTACTTACCAAACCCGTCTGGATAGGATTGCTCCATAAACTAACCCACTTATTCAATAGATAAACCGATAACCGTTAGAACATACGCCATGAAACCGGACACCTACGAAGGAAGACTCGCCCATCTCTCTTAAACTATTTTTGCGTAATTCGAATTATATAGTCTTATGGACGTGACATGGACAAATAAACCTTCAAATAACTGGCGTCTCACCATCGGACAAATATCCGTAGGTGGCGACGTCATATAGTATCGTATAACTAACATATAAGGCAGTCTACACGGAGAGCTGCTATCAGGTGCTCAATTATGTCTCACACTAGACAACTGAGAATCGGCAAAGATGGGCAAAAATTGCCATACGTTTATTACAGGAAAGAGTACGCAACTTCAAATCACAGACGCAAACACTATTGAAACTCTTTAAAACAGTGATCGAATGGTCGCATGAGTGAAAAACGACTAATACTTCAAGATGAATTAAACTGATAAAGTGTAAATAAAAAAGAAAAAACAAGAAGAAACATTACGCGATTCGACGCGTAAACAAAACAACACAAGACCGTTTGAAGAACGAAAATAACGCTGAGGTGCCAAAGATCGAAATGAAATATAAGAACACTTTTCCTCAATACAAACCTGTCGTTAATATTACAAATTATTACCAAAGATGCTGATAACACTCGTTTTAAACCACAAATATAATACAGCAATAATGCAATAGAGGCTTTTCGGCACAGTGCTTCGACCTACGGCACAGGCCTAACTTCAGCAAGTCGTATCTAAAACTTCCTGCCCTTAGCAAGTAACGGTCAATAAAGAACAAATATTTTTGAGGAAGCAGGGGGGGAAGGGGAATCCAGCGCGATATATTTATTTCACATAAAAGTCGTTGAGGAGGATAAGGGAAGGCATAACAGAGCGCACGTCGCTTAACAGCTCATCAGAAGTAAACTGATACAGTCCAGACGTACCTATTTTGGGAGAGTAGGCAAGCTCGCCTGCGATAATTGAAGACCGGGGACGGGAGGGGGCTGGTCCCTGGATCGGCGCCCCTGGTCTAAGATTACCCAAAACCGAGCCAACTATTTACCCACACTGTTTCGTTCCGTCGTCCATCGGTCAGAAGACTGATGTCCAAAGATCTCAGCTGCTTTACGACCTTTCAGTTTTCGTCTCTTGGCGGAATTTATAAATTTCCGTCTCTCGTCCTCTCATCTTGTCCACGCATATACTCATCGTCAGCTCCAGGCTTTCCCAGAAAAAAAAAAACTTCTGCTTTGAAAATTGGTGGCGGCCCCCGATGCCGAAACTCAGACATGCCTACTTGCCCTAACTTGCATGCGAACTCGTCGCTCAAACGAAGACGTCAATATGCTAAGTGACCATGATGAATGATTGGTTGTCTAGGGCGGACCCGACGGTGACAGTAGCTCGAGTCGGATTGAATTGAAACTATCTGACCATTAGCATAAATGCATAGAGTCACAATACGCCCGTTTCAGAACGTGGAACGATGTGTTGGAATGAATTTTAAGGAAGTCAAATTGGGCGCATGTGACCCTGAACGCACCCTGCGAATGAGAGCTACACGCTCCGCACAAGTTAGGGACGGATTCCGGCTTTGTACAGCGACAGTAGCACAAAGCGGCTAGTGGACTGAAAACGCAGCACTGTACATGAGGGAACAGGGCATATTGGGCCCGAATCCAATCAGTTTCACCTGCACATTCGCCACTTTCACGGCACTGGCGTAGTCAGTGAAGTCCATCACAACCCTTTGTATATGGTCCGCTGCTGCCCGATGCACGGCATCGGTAGCCATAGTTATGTGCCTTGGCTCGAATAAGTGGAGCGTGATGCATTTAATCAAAGTCTCCCGAGCGTCAGCTGCGTACAGCAGTGCAGTCAGCAGCGACCAAATTGCGCCGAACAGTTTTACAGCCACTCGATGTGACTTGGCATATGTCGCGACATCGAGTCTTAAGGTACAAAAGAAATCTAGCGGCCACCGCCTCAGCCGACCTTCAAGTCATGCCCCTTGCCAGAGGACACAGCAGTTGCGTTGCATGCTTATGCCGTGATCGACGCCACCGTTTCCGGCCGTTGTCCTCTGGCATGACAAAAGCAAAGGTTTCGTTGTAGGTTATGAAGCGCGGCGTAAAGATACATTTCTTCAGAGGGAAAATATAAAATATCGTGATACGCATCATGTCAACACTGACGACTACCTCGTCTTCCCACTTCCGTTCAGCATCATCACGGTACCGCCGTTTGAACTGCGTAGCCATCCAGAGGTGTGCGGCATGATTTTTGCAAATCGTACACCCCTGGCTCGGTTATGACAATGACGTGCGTTTCGGCCATGTGCTGAACGTGTGCAAAGCACTCGCTTCACTCATCAGAGAAGCGAGTATTGGTAATGTTCATTCACACCGTCTGGCGGTAGAGTTCACGAGCGTATGATTTGCTTTGTCTCGACGTGCTGCCTGCATATAACCACATGGTATATCAGCTGTTCAGTGATGTCTGTCGGCATGTATAAACAGGGGCGGATACTGTTTGTATCGATGGTTGTGAGGACCTAACAAGAGGTGGTTTTGTCATGGTTGATACACAAGGCATACCTTAACAACGAGATTATGACGTTTTTTCAACGTATGGTTCGCGGGCAGGTAATAAGCAAAAGGCAAACCACGTATGTCAAACATACGTGCAAGTTCATTTGCGTAACAGCGGCTCATATAGCTGCAGAAAACCACGTATGTGTGACTTACGTCGTTTTCTGTTGCAAAATTGCAGCATTGCTGCAAAATCGTTCGAGCTATAAAAGGCGTATGTGGCATACGTTTGCTTTGTGTGTTTTGGTTTCAAGTATCGGATTCACAAGGCTTGTGTTCCGATGCGTTAAAAAAACGGCGTATCTAACCACATACGTGTTTGTTCTAACTACTGTCGCAAAGGAAACCCAGCAAATTGGCAGACGATTTCAGCGTAACTCAAGTGAGATACGTGTTTTTTCGTGGCTTTGCTCGCGATAAACGCATACGTAGTTGCATTTTAGTTTTTGTTTTCCAAAATAAGGTATTAATTTGGAATTTGTTCATTAGTGACGTTGGATCATCATATAGCCCGCGAAAAGACCTTTCGATTGATTAAAAAAAGTGAAATTTTTTAGATACGCGTTTCTTATTTTGCGCGGCAGAATTCTGTGAGCATTCAGATATGATGGAAGTTTTGAATTTTGATGGA
Source organism: Semibalanus balanoides (assembly GCA_014673585.1). NCBI lineage: Eukaryota > Metazoa > Arthropoda > Thecostraca > Balanomorpha > Balanidae > Semibalanus > Semibalanus balanoides. The sequence continues at coordinate 15,180 of VOPJ01008102.1, forward strand.
AAATAATTTTGTCTTACTTTTTACTACTCTTGTTCATTTTGTGTACTTATCAACAATAGTTTGACCAAGGTACGGTCATATTAGTGTTTGCATTATTTATCAGGCTGTTTGGTGCGACAGGTGGCAATGTGTTGCTATGCACGTCCGTGCCAGTGTATAGCTGTGTGTTACTATGGGCGCCAAGTAAACGCAAGGGTCAGTGCTCCCTAATCCGTTAATCGTCATCATCTGTTCCCGGGTGCGTTGTGGCTGCCGTTGTTTCTCTTTGTCGTGTTGATCATAAAATATGCAGGCTGCGGTCACCGGCGCCCGCCACGAATAGCGATTGGTCACGGCAGCGTGTGTTGGCATTCACTCCTTTGTTGTCAAACGGCTCAGAAATCGTTTTGTTAGAAGTGGTGGCAGGACAAAAGCTGGCCGTAATCGATTGTAGGTTTGTTGTCAGTTGTCCCCGGGTATTGGACCTAATCAATGGCAGTTTACGCAGTCCTATATTTATTGCTGGATTTCCTCTCAAACTAGTTATATAGCCCTCTGACTCGGGTTTCTGTTTATTATTGGGTTTCCTTGTATAGCCGTTATGTAGACTTTTGACTTAGTTTGCGTGGGCGCCTCACTTTGGGCATTGCCTGACGTTGGGGCATCCATATATTACGCTATTTATAGGAGGAATGGTTAATGACGCATGACGGAAAATTATAGAGCTATCGATGTTGCTAGGCAACGCCGCAACATGGCAGGGGCTGAACATTTTCTGTTATCGCATGCCGTCAATAATGTAATTACTAATTATGTGCATAGCACCTTACCCGACGCTGCTTTGAAATAATGTATTATTCACTGTCATTTTGCTGAAGTGGACAACATCTTTCCAAGGAATATGTTGTACAACTTGGCTAATAAATTGTGTAATGTATTAATTTTACGAAGACGTATATCCGTGGTCTCTTTTAGAATTTGAGACAGTGCATCCCAGTGTTGGATTATTTGTTTCATGACCATCCCAGATAATTGAAGTCCATAGGTGGAGAGTCAAATTTTATTGTTAGGAAAATTAACGTTTGTATTCTTGAAAAATAGAAAGAACAAATTTCTGATTTGTGATAACTGATAGATATGAAATCATTGTTATGAAAATTAAATGTTTTTTTAACTACCATGTCGGTAGGATCAGGTGAAAAGAAAAAAATCGAGACAAATTAAGAGAACAAATTTCTTACGACCCCTAAAAGTCCAGACAAATTGTCAAAGTTCCAAGGCTGGTGCAGCCGGTCGCTGCATTGTTTCAAGTTGTTTCTCTAAACGCGCTCACCCGTCGTGAAGCTTTTCCGTTTCAATGCTGTTCGATGATTAGTTTCAGCTATGTGTGCCTGAAGGTGAAGATGCCTTACGCTGGCTTGTGTATTGTGTATCCTGTCTTGAGTTGACAGTTGACTGTGTGTTTCGGTCTTTGTCGCCACACTGATGCCGTATGTGTGGCCGCCGAGTAATCTTGGCAGTCGTGGCGCCTGTAAGCCCCGATCTTCATCATCATCATCATGCTTCTGTGACTGGTAGACTGGTTGACGGTCTGCCCGTCTGTGTCTGTGTCTGTGTCTGTGTCTGTGTCTGTGTCTGTGTCTGACAGCTCGTGTCCAATGTCCGTCTGTGTCTGACCGTGTCTGCCTGTGTCTGATCGTGTCTGCCTGTGTCTGTGTCTGCCCGTCCGTCTGTGTCTGCCCGTCCGTCTGTGTCTGACCGTCTGTGTCTGACCGTCTGTGTCTGACCGTCTGTGTCTGACAGCTCGTGTCCAATGTCTGTCTGTGTCTGTGCCGTTCACATTCTGCATCCGTGTCCATGTCTCTGCCGGTGTTTGCCTGACATTATGTGTCTGTGCCTGTCTGTGTCTGACCGTGTCTGTCTGTATCTGTCTGTATCTGACTGTGTCTACCTGCTGCAGTCGTCTCCTCGTTCAGACGAGCCGGCCTACCATGACGCGGGCGGACTAGGCGGCGGCCACCATGTGGACCACACCCCGGCCATCTACACGCACTGCTACGACGCGTCCGGCACCCGGCTCTTCACTGCCGGAGGGCCGCTCAACGTCGACGTGCGCGGCTGCTACGCCGGACTCTGGATGTAGCGACTCTGGGTGTAGCGACGTGCGTGGCTGGACTCTAGATGTAGTGAGCTACCACGCTGGACTTTGGTGCGGTGAGGTGCGCTTCCGGTGCGGAGCTACTCCCTTGCGGTGCGGAGTTAATCCCTTCCGGTGCAGGGTTACTCCCTTCCGGTGCGAAGGTACCACGTTGAGGTGGCTGTGTACGTCTGGGCATGGAGTACCTCTGACTCGGGATGAAGTACCTGCGCAGTACGGTGCGGCAGCCCGGCTGGCGTCGTTAGAGGTGACATTCAGGTGTGGTGCTGAGGCGCGTCTGACGTCAGGACGGCGGTCAGCAGCGTGGACGGCGGTCAGGACGGCGGTCAGCAGCGTGGACGGGGGTCAGGACGGCGGTCAGCAGCGGCACAACGATCTGATGATGGTGACGCTAACACAGCCACCAAGTCACGGTTGACGTAGCGGCGTGGACCACTGGAGGGCCGGACCCGTGACAGCCGGGACGGTCGCTGTTGTCCGGTGGCGACGAGCTGAAGAGTGGTCGGCTCGCCCGCCGCACTGACAATGTGAAGCGGCCTTTAGGCCGCCCGCCGGCGGTCCTGATAACCACGGACGCTAACGACAGGAGGACAGTGTCGCCCTGTGAAGCTCATCATGTGAACATAGTATTCATTCATTACCTCATCGGAGAGAGTGTGATAGTGTGGCCGTGGGATCGGTTCTCTGCGGCCCGGCACGCTGGCCGCTGGTCTCCGGCGGACGTTCCACGCGGCGGTGCTGGATCTCAGTGGCAGCCGGATGGTCCTGGTCTTTGTGAGGTACCAACAGTGTCGCCTCCTCCGTATAGCGTACAAATGGCCGACTGCAGTGGCTGGCTGGCGATTGTGTATTCTTCTACGTGCATTTTACTGCATCAAAGAGTCATATTCTTGGTTTGAGCTAGTCTTTGGTGAAAGGTAACGTTCTTGTTGTTGCTATTGAGGGTGCTCGTGACGAAGCACCCCCAATAGCATCACTGTTACTTTGTCACGATGTAACACTGATGGATGATCGGCGTGCCGTTCCCTTATGAGGCGTGACGAACTCGTTTATCAACCTACTGTATGTCTTCAATATTCAATGGCTTCCCACGGTTTCAAAATTAGCGTGAACGAATCCAAGTGTCCGTGTCCGTTAAACATGAGCCACATTGGGGATGGCTGAGCATGTCTAACAACAATGTCCCTCATGTCCCCACTCTTCAGTGCTGGCGACGCCCATGTCATATCAGCCGCTATAACAATGTCCCTCGTGTCCCCACTCTTCAGTGCTGGCGACGCCCATGTCTGTCCCTCATGTCCCCACTCTTCAGTGCTGGCGACGCCCATGTCATATCAGCCGCTATATGCTTAGGCAACATGACTATGAAATCCTGTAAGTTTGAACTCGATCAGCGGGAAACTGGACTGGTACGATCGCACACTTTTTTGGAGTTTGGGGTCACGTGACCTGGTCTGGTGGCCTGACCTGAGATGACCCGAGGTCAATAATTTAACACAATGTGGGTAATTGATGCCCAAACAACTGTGCCAAAAACGGCGGCACCGCCTGCCGTTTTTCTGCTATCCTCGAAAATCTTAGGAGGCGTCTAAATGCTTAATGCCCCTCACCCGCCCGTCGTGGGTTAACCTGCGCCCCGCTGGTATGTGTGTGTGTGTGTGTGGTGGGTAAATTAGTTTTTTTTTTGTTTTTTGTACCCCCACCTTCCCGAATTTTCTTAATAACTTAAAACCAGGACAGATAGTGACTTAAAACTTGCAGTACCTTATGCTGCATCAATTATACGTCTATCGCAAAATTTCACTGAAATCGAGGTAGTTCTTTGGGGAATAATGACGTTTTGATGACGTCACGTCATGCCTTTTTTGATGGAAAAACGATACATGATTGACAAATCGTAGAAAATATAATTCTTATATTATTATAACCTTATGTTCAATACTTAGATTCAAAATATAAAAAGAGCAAGTTGAACGGCGCTGGGGGGAGTCCCAACTACTCGCTGGGGGGAGTCCCACTGGGGACGTCCTGTTCAGAGAAGGACTTGGGCATCCATACTCTGACACTGACCTCGAGTTCCGAGAGCAGGCAGCTAAGCGAGCAGCTAAAGCCATCGTCTCACGAATATATTGGGGACTGATAGCAGGTCATTCCAAGCCATCGACAGAGTAACACTTCCCTGCTGTTCACAGACGCTGGTCAGGACCCAGCCATTGGAGTAACGGACGCTTGGTTCCATCTGGGGCATTTACAAAGCTCGATCAGAATGGCAGTCTAACGTACAAGCGTCGAGCTACGCGGGACGTCATCCCAGAGTTGAGAGACAGACCGCTACAGCGAGCGTCTCAAACTGCTGGACCTGCCCTCGTGTATTTACCGAAGACGTACGCGGAGATATGATCAGAACATTCCAAATCATGCATTCGTAGCTGGAGAGCACTGCAACCGGAGGAACTGTCTTCTGCAATACCGAGCACGCCGACATTCAAGGACAACGAGGACACCAGTGAGACTTGAACAAGGAACTGCCAAAAGTCGAGGGTTCGAAAGCTGAATCACTGCTTTGGTGCTGAGAGTCCGTGAACGACTCGGTAACGTGCTCCTCCTCGTGATACGTAGTCCTAGCCTCATCCTTGACCAGTTTCAGAGGTTCGCCGTCTGGATGTCCATGGGAGGCAATCCGCTTTCAATATTCCGTGACTGAGCTCAAACTGTTACACTCGATGAGAGAGGGACCAATCAGTGCCAAGGTGGGCCGCTTCCTGTACTCTCCGAGAACTACGTTATGCCGTTAGGTTATGGGTTATCGGTTTCGAACATATTGTTGGCGATCTCGGATACAATCTTTTCTCAGGTTAGTTAAGTCAAATTTGCTCAAGAGACAGAGCGCCGCGAACACAGCCAAATGCCTTGATGTTGGGAGGGCGTCGGTACCGTAAATTTTGATAATGAAACTGAAACTGACAGAAGGATTGCTGATCTGAAAGACTATATTTCAACCTTTCTACTTTTTATACTTTGATACTAAGCATTGAACATAACGTTATATTAATATGTCTTGCTAATCGCGATGCTGTTCATAGAAGTACTTCGTCATAAAATATAGTTTTAATGCAAATTACAAATGAAAAATGTATGAAATGATCCTTTCTTCAAAATGGTTATCTCGGATTTTCGCAATTTTGTGGGTTTGACTCATACAAATATGAATAGAAATGATAAATTTCCGCAAAAAGATGATTTTAAAATTTGCAAACAAACTGAATATATGTTACTGAACCAGGTATGGACTATACCCAAACGTTTAAAAGCAAGATCTTTATTTTTGACGACATGCTTTTTTTTTTCTCGTTATCCGGCTCCCGCCGGTGGTATATTTACATTCAGCATAAAATCAGTTTTAAAGGAAACATCACATCGAAATACGATCATGAACAACCTAGCCTGGGTAGCGAACAATCAGCCACACACTGCACGCTGACACAATGCGCTTTGTTCAAATAGTATAGTAAAACTGGTTTCTACGAATACAAAGAAACACATCAGAATGCAAAAAATATAAATACATATATAACTGTTACAGGAATACTCCTACATAGCCTCATCTTCCATATAACACGACATGCCTTTCTTAGTATAAGTAATTCATAGCGTCATTTTTTGAAGCTACGTTTTTTATCGACTGACAAATAAATGCCACAGCTGTATTTCCGAGACAAAACTGGTCTCAAAACATGCTTGTATTGTGTATGCATCGACTTGAAAATTTCGTTTTTTTTTTACCTGATCTAGACCGGATAGCCATTTTATGCGGGTCAGGATGGTAAAATGGTTACTACTATTTAATTATACATGTAAAATAACCCATCAAACATGTGTCGCATGACTTTTGTAGACTTCTTGTCAATAACTAGACCTTTTGTGACTTGACCTTGACCTTTTCTAACAATTTGACTTAGGCTATACTGGAGATAGACGGATTTTACTTTTGAGAACACTTTGTGCGATAATGGTCCCAATTTAAGGCTTTGGATGTAAAGTATGGCCTCAAATCTCAAATACCTCTATTTTTACCTTTCACCTGATCGTGACCTGACATGTGACCTTATTTTAATAATGTCGGGTATGCATTAGATTCGTCTCCTTGAAAGCCTTTCTTGGGCGTCTCGCTACGACCATTGGTTCAGGAGATACGAGGGCGTACAATTTACCATGCAGCGGGGCGCGTTCGGCTAGAGACCCCAGCTCCTTGTGTTGGCTGTCCATAGTTATGACTTCGATGGTCTGTATGACCATAATGAGCATCCATCAACCCCCTCAGAAGAGTCTGGCGAATGCCGACACCAACGTGTACTAGAATTACTTTACTTTGCAGCGTATTTATTCTTGCAACAGAAGATCGCGGTTATCGACATCCAGACATGTGCCGGCATCAAGACAGTGTGGTCAAACACTATGAATGTGTGCTGTAGGTACCTGTGAATTGCGTGAGAGTGTGATGTGTGCTGTAGGTAGCTGTGAATTGCGTGAGAGCGTGATGACATACTCGCTGCTGCTGTGCGGGAGGGCAGGGCAGACAACTCGTCCACTGTTGTATGCTGCTCTGTGAGAGCTGACCTCTTGCCGGGCCTGTGTGGTCGCTCAGTACTCTTGTGACCCGTGTGTGAGTCGTGCAGCGACGCAGTGAGTCAGGCTGGCCTCGCTGGACACTGGACTGAAGCGGCCACCATGTTTGTGTCTTTCAAGGCAGCTCATGAATAAGGGTTGGATGTGCATGCTTAAAGGGTGCAACTGTTAATTTATTAACTCATCGATTGCTACCCACATTTATTTTCACTCTCGGCTGAAAACGGTGTCCTGGTGACGATTATGCACAGTATGTCACCAGACGCGACAAGTGACGGTGGTCACACGCCTGCCGGAAACCGACAGGTCAAGCATGACTGAACCCAAGGCGGCCGGCAGATATAGGTACAGTCGAGACCATATTATGTTCTGTCCACTTCATCGACACCACCTCTGTCTCTGTCTGTCGGTGCTGCACACAATGGAATCCAATGCAATTACTATACAGCCCTCGCCCCCGGTTTCAGGGGCGAGGGCATAAACAGTTTCATTATATTCCACTGCGTGCAGCACCGATGGGCAATGTTGACATTGAATTAAACTGGTGCGCTGAGGCAATGCTTTTTAAGAATACTTTCAAAGCTAGCTTTCAGCAGACGAAAACAAACATCGTCCCAGAGAAATGGAGGGTTTACTCGAATAGTGCACTGAAAGGACTGCTACCAGCCGTTTTCACGAAGGACTTATTCGCCGGGCGCATTGACATCGGGTGATGTCGATGAAGTGGACAGAACACATGGTCTAGACTGTACAGTAACATGCAAATTCCTGTGCATCCTCGACACCCGAATGACCGAGTTTGGCTGCACTACGCCTTGGTATGTGTGAGTATAAAGTGTTGTCAGCGTCCTGACTATGATTGGAGGTCACTGTCACTTGTTTGGTGACTTTTTGTGACGTGGATAACGTATAGTATGGATGTATTTCTCATCCATGACGTATAGAGACGTGATATCGACTTGACTGCTCCTGGCTTTGTTGCGAAGTGACGAACATGTGTGTGACGACGAATACATATACCTGGTGTAGATACGAATGTCTTATTATCAGTTTATATTCATATGACATGTAGCACGGTTGAAACATGATTTCGAAGAGAGAAGACGTGCGTTTTTCGTGGCACGTCGACACGCACAGCATTCTGTTACAATTGAAGGGTATTGTTCCGATACAATTGAAGGGTATTGTTCCGATACAATTGAAGGGTATTGTTCCGATACCAATTGAAGGGTATTGTTCCGATACAATTGAAGGGTATTGTTCCGATACAATTGAAGGGTATTGCTCCGATACAATTGAAGGGTATTGTTCCGATACAATTTTTGCTGACCTATTTTGAACCCGACAGAACACTGCTTTTCATCCTTTAAAGATAGCATAGGGTTTCACTGGATCAGCGGCGGTCTGATTCACGCATACGATACTCTGTGATACACCGTGATCCCATGATAAACGTGATACACTGTGATATACCGTGATACACCATGTTACACCTTGATACACCTTGAAACACCGTGATACACTGCCATACACCGTGATACATCGTGATGTCCTGTGATACACTGTGATACATCGTGATGTTCTGTGATACACCGTGATACATGGTGATGTTCTGTGATACACCGTGATACACCGTGATATACAGGGATACACCGTGATACACCGTGATACACCGTGATACACCGTGATATACGTGATACACCGTGATACACCGTGATACACCGTGATATACAGGGATACACCGTGATATACAGGGATATACCGTGATATACAGGGATACACCGTGATACATCGTGATACACCGTGATACACAGTGATACACCGTGATATACCGTGATATACCGTGATATACCGTGATACACCGTGATACACCGTGATATACAGTGATACACCGTGATATATTGTGATACACCGTGATACACCGCGCGTGATATACAGTGATACACCGTGATACATCGTGATACACCGTGATATACAGGAATACATCGTGATACACCGTGATACACCGTGATATACCGTGATACACCGTGATACACCGTGATACACCGTGATACAGGGATCACCGTGATATACAGGCGATAACCGTGATTTACAGGGTATACACCGTGATCCCGTTGGATACAAACCGGTGGGGGAAAATATACAGGCGAATACACCGTGATACACGCGTGAATACACCGTGATACCGTGATACATATGATATACGGTGATACAACAGTGCATACACACGTGATATCAGCAGGGATAACACCGTGATACACCGTGATATACAGTGATACACCGTGATATACAGGGATACACCGTGATTACACCGTGAATGCACCGTGTACACCGTGATCACCGTGATACAACGTGAATTACCGTGATACACCGTGATACACCGTGATACACCGTGATACACCGTGATACACCGTGATACACCGTACTACACTGTGCTCAATGATACACGGCCGGCAGCGACAGCAGGGCTGGGCTCTACTTCAATCGGACGAGTCTGAATGTAAAAATTAAATCACATTTTCTTTTTCAAAAATTATTGTTCTGGGAAATTCAAAACACAAGTAGGTACATACATTACTTTTTTATGAGTTCATGATCGGTGTTTTTCCTGCACTATTGAAAGCGCGACATATCTGGTGCTTTTGTTTCAATCTGTTTAACGTTGAAACCTCGCGCGTCTAGAATGGTAGAGCTTTGGATAGAGCCACATCTTAATGACCTGTCCTACTGGAGACACAAGTCAGTCAAAAATATAGACATCGATTTAAAATTCGGTTTGTGTGTCTTTCATACTTGGTTCTCCAATATATCTTCCGGTTAATAATACATTTGATTTTTATATAATTATGTTTTTTTTAATCACACAAAATCCCAATTGTTTAACATATTAAAGCCGGAAGATATATTGGAGAACCAAATATGGACGATGCTCAAGCTGAATTTGAAAGCAATATTTATATTTTTGACTGACTGAATGATAGGTCGCTAAAACGTGGTTCTACCATTGCCTGTACTCATACTCATACTGTTTATTAAGGCATTCCGCAATATACTTGTGGCTATTACTGCCTCTCGTCACAGTTAGATCACTAGAGGACTTGGCTCCGGCATAGCACACATTCACTCAACAGCAGTCAAGAACACAATCACACACCAGTCAAAAGCAAATCAAGTGAGAAGTCACATCAAGCCACGCGTACGGATCAGACCGCAGACTGTCCATCACTGAGGTGCCGCCTCAGGTGGCGACCGAACAGGAGCGGAGGGAGCCGCAGCAGATCGGGTGGCAGGGCGTTGTACGAGGCCGGCCCCCTGCACATAAACGCCCTCTTTCCCATCTCGGTGCGGGACGCGGCACGTACAGCAGATGGTCCCTGACGGGTGACAACATCCAGGTCGCGGCCGGCGAGCCTCGGTTTACAGTGGCGAGATCGGCCGCCAGGACCATCCGGCTCACCGCTACAAGCGCACTTGTGAACGAGACACATCGTGTGGAACGACGCGAGCTGCTCAGCGCCGGCCCCAGCCGCTCTAGCAAAATCAGAACATGATCATATTTTTTGGGCGAAAAATAACTTTAGCTGCATATTTGCATGCGTATTTTTTTTAATGCGAGAAAGAGGTTCTGTTTTGTACCATTGCCGTACACAGAGATGCAGTATCTGATTTGCGAGACGACCAGGGCGGCCGTTGACTGTTGACAAGCGTGATAATCACGGCGGGGGGTAGGTGACCTCGCAGATGTGACAGACCACTCCAAAACTCCAAAGCAGCGTTTAGTAATAGTTGAAACATGAGCTGTCCAGTTGAGAGAACGATCCAAGGTGAGACCGAGGTTTTTTGCTTCCGAAACGGGGAGTAAGTCATAGTCGCGGAATGTTACTTTGATGTCGGGTAAGGTGCGCACGAGATTTTGTGGGCTGCCCAAGAGCATCAGTTGGGTCTTAGCGGCGTTAACTTTAAGTCCGTTTGCTTGGAACCAAGTGTCAAGAGAGTAGATACCTGTACCACCTGTAGATACGCGAATACATCTCGTTGAATTACCTCTAAACAAGTGACATGCATAAATACGTCGTCGTAAGAGGCCAAGTTAAACCGCCGAATGCACCATGGTTTATCCTATGCCACATTATAGTTTGTTCTGCAAGCATGGCTTGACAAATAACCATACTGATTAAATTAAGACAACCGAGTTGACCAGTTACGTAAAGCAGTGGTGTGCACCGGCTGGGTTATGTCATAACCGCTTGTGATGACCAGAAATGACTCGTTGCCTCAGTCCCCGATTGCGCAGACCGCAGTTCTCGGCTTCAAGTTATGCGGTACAGCATAACTTCAGGCGTTTACTACTAGTGCCATCTAGGGACAGTAATATAAGTGGTCATGTGCGGTATGCGGTACAGCATAGCTTGAGGCGTTTACTACTAGTGCCATCTAGGGACAGGAATGTAAGTAGACATGTGTGCTGTTGCTCCGAGTGTAAAACAGTGGATCCCAATGTATAACATAACAGCACGCAAACCGTAACACAAAACTGAGCAGCATTTAGCATTTTACTGGGGGTGAATATTGCCCCCTGACGAACTTTCGCAATAGCTTTCAAACCAGCAGAGATATCAACGCGAAACTTAGGAACTAGGGTCAGTGTAGAGAAGTTGTGTTGATTTCGCTCGATTCGATCAGTTCGGTCCTTCAGTCTCGTTCCAGTCCCCAGTTAGAGAGTTTGGTTCCTTGCACGCTATATTGCCTGTCACTCAATTACACTCGCTCACCACTCCTNCATGGCAGGTACGGCACATTGACGGGTACGCAAAGGGTGCGGGAATGGTGCAGGGTGGTACATGACAGGTCATCATCAACCCGTTTATTGCGCAAACACACACTACGGAGATACGGAGAGGGTGCAGGGTGGTACATGGCAGGTACGGGGAGGGTGCAGCAGGGTGGTACATGACAGATACGGGGAGGGTGCAGCAGGGTGGTACATGACAGATACGGGGAGGGTGCAACGTGGAACATGACAGGTACGGTGAGGGTGCAGGATGATACCGGGATGGTACCGGATGAATACAGAGGGGAACATGGCAGGTACGGTGAGGTACGGCGAAAAGTGGGCGGGGGTACGGGACGGGCACGGAGAGGTACAGGCAGTTTCAAGGCAGGCACTGCGGGTGGATGAGTTCACAGTGTACGTACAGGACAGTTCAGCTTTCAGTTACAGCCTACATGGTAGGTACCCGAACGGTGAGCTTGTGGCAGAATGTGGCAACTCTGGACTGGACGGCGTGGTGACCGAACCGACCGGTGTCCAACTCTTCAGCGTCCATCGCCGCCGCTCAGTTCCGGGACGTGTTGCTGTATTGCTGGGGTTTGTGTTGCTGTTGCTAGGACCTCTCAATGCTTAACGATATTTGTGGATGCAGAAGTTATGAATTGATTGCAGTGTGAGAGTCTGAAATGGCATGATTTCATAGGAGTGCTGGGTTGCTACTCATGAGTTACTGATGCTGAAATGCAGTCGGCATGCTTAATCAATCGAATGATAGCTGGAACCTGTTTGAAAGAGTACCGAGGGTGCATTGAGAATTACAAAGAATGGAACGGGGTTACAATGCGTGCTATTATCATTATGTACAGCACTTAAAGGAAATAGTTCACCTTCAACATGGGTTTTGAACTGAGACAGCAGTTTTGTATCCCGTGTTGAAAAACCACTAGCTCAAAGTTTTCTGGACTGAAATGGCTCTCCAGCCGAATATATTTCACTTTTTGTCGAAGGAATGTGGGCCATGAAACAAAGAATGTCAAGAATGTGGGCCATCGGGAGGCTATACAGTTTAATCTTACGCGACATACTTTCGAATCTGAGTTGGCTGAGCCATTGATTCTTTCGTTTGACGTTGCAGAGTACGCATATAGTTTTGATAAAATCAATTATGTACGTCCTTTTGTCCTGAATTGGCTTGATGTATGGCTATTTTTGACAATATGAGAAGAAGTTGTATTTCAAAATATAATCAAATCGTGTTTGAAAAAAAACAATCCAAGGTGAACTATTTCCTTTAACCGGGTTTCAAGTGTGCGATTGACTATTTTTACAATGTAGTGAGGATTTTCCTTGTAGTGTTTGTGGTGCGGTCCATTGCGATGCGAAATTTCGCACCATTTACCGTCCCTAGTTTTTAATTGGCTTGCTCCACGTGTAAGTTAGTGTTAACTCATATCCATTAGCAGACAAATGATTTAGCTTCGTTTCGCTCTTACGCAGAGTGGCTAGTTACTAAGAAAGCGGTTGCAAAAAGTGTCTGATATTACTGACTACTGCATACACAATCTGGTAATTTTCTGTAAATATTTCGGTAACAATTTCGAAGTGTATAAAATTGTATTTATTTTATTAACTCTTAACATGGTGCACTTTTGTTATGATCATGTCCCTGAGTATTATATAAACTTCAATGACAATAACTTGCAACCTGTGCAAAGATACCTTTCTACACGCTCTCCTCGAGCATTTTTCGTCTTTCAATTTTTTTCTCATAAGAATGGTGTTCAAATTGTAACGTCTCGTCTCCCGGTGCCTGACCATGATTTCCTTTGTATTTTCGTACTGTCGACTGTCAAGTAAACCAGCACAACTCCTGACCTGACCAGAGCTGACCTGTGTGCTGTGACCGGCAGTTGAGGAGCTGCCGTTTGGCGGTGTCGGCATGAGTGGCATGGGCTCCTACCACGGCAAGTACTCGTTCGACACGTTCACCCACTACAAGCCCGTCCTGGAGAGGGGCTACAACCCCCTCGTGGAGAAACTCTGCTCGTGAGTAACACGCTCGTGGTGGCGCCCGGGTATGTGGGCTAAAATACCTGCTGATTCTTAATTTGATTCATCTAAGTCCATGCCATGCAAATAGTACTTAACAATAATTGTATAATAATGTGTCAATTGCGGTGTGAATATGTTAATGGATGTCACGGGGACTCTGAACCAATATAATTGGGCTGCATATTTGTATGCTGCATCGCGACCATAATTATGTAAATCGGTAGTCTGTCTGTCTGAACTGCATCGTGTTCTTTTATCACAGTCTACTGCAGCTAAACATCCGGCTACTTTAGTCTTCCTTCACTATTCACTCCTGTCATTTGCGCGATAAATGTAACGATCGCCCTTGTAGTTCTAATTATCCCTGCACCCTGACAATAGGGTTTTCTAACCTCCACATACGTTAACAATATATGACGATTACTCCATGACTGCATCAATGACCGTCTCCGTGTTTGCGCGTCGCCCTGTCAGTGTCCGCTACCCGCCGTACACGCCGGCCAAGATGGAGCGGGCCAAGAGCCTGTTGAAGAACCCGAAGCTGCCGAGCCTGACCCCGCTGAAGTACCTCTTCACGTTCGGCGTTGGCGTCGCCTCAGTCTTCGCGCTCAAGGCCGCAGCCAAGGTCAGTTGGAGGTCACGGCCGGTAGACGGCAGAGCCATCTTGTGGCGCTGTTAGGAGATGAAGCATTGTTACGCCCTACGATTTGTTGCGTTTAGACGTTGATTTTAGAGCTGTTCTGTTCATACAATATATGTACATAAAGTAGTGTTACGCCCTACGATTTGTTGCGTTTAGACGTTGATTTTGGAGCTGTTCTGTTCATACAATATATGTACAGAACAGCATATTCCTTTCACATCACATTCCTTCCCCGTACCATTTGTTGAGGCACATGTTCATTTTGAGTTGTTGCAGTTGAGCATGATCTCTCACATTATCCCTCGTTGTCCTCCGCAGCTATTCCGATGAGTGCATCCGTTCAATGGCGAGTATTTTCTGTAGTTCGAACTGTTTGTTAAAAAGATTCTTCACTAGTGCAGACTATACGCATCACCCCTCGGCACCCTTTTTCAGATTGCACTTAATACCTTCAAATTTATATCAGCTTATTGATGTAATGTATTCTTATTTTATCAAACGAAATTCATTTGTGCTTTTCTATGTCTGACTGTCAGTAGGACGGACCCCGTTATCTTAGGAGGCGGCCTGTGATCGTGAAATATAATATTTCAAACAGACCATCGGCTCCTGCGGCTTACAGTGCCGATAAGCCGTCTCTCCACCAGTGTCTGCGCGTTAGTCGCGGCTGGTATGATCTAAACGTGTCGCTGCATTGCTCTTCCCCGCGACAATCTGTTGTCCGGTGCGCACCACTGCCACTCTAGTCGAATGTCCTGCACTATCTCAGCTCCTGACATCTATCGGACTCCACATCTATCGGACTCTACATCTATCGGACTCCACATGTCTCTGACTCTACATGTCTCTGACTCTACATGTCTCTGACTCTACATGTCTCGACTCTACATGTCTCTGACTCTACATGTCCTGACTCTACATGTCTCTGAACTCACATTCTTGACTCTAACATGTGCTCTGACTCCACATGTCTCTACTCTACATGTCCCTTGACTCTACATGTCTCTGACTCTGACAGGTGCTCTGACTCTACATGTCTCTGATCTACATGTCTCTGACTCTGACATGTCTCCTGACTCTAACATGTCTCTGACTCTACTGTCTCTGACTCTACATGTCTCTGACTCTACATTCTCTGACTCTACATGTCTCTGATCTCTACATGTCTTCTGACTCTACATGTCCTCTGGCTCCACATGTTCCTGGCTTCCACATGTCTCTGGTGCTACATGTCTATGAATCTAAGCATGTCTCTGACTCTACATGTCTCTGACTCTACATTCTAATGACTCTACATGTCTATGACCTCACATGTCCTAATGACTCTAACATGTCTCTGGTTCTCTACATGTCTCTGGCTCCACATCGTCTCCTGTGATCTAACATGTCCTGACTCATAACATGTCTCTGAACTCTACATGTCTCTGCTCTAATGTCTCTGCTCTACATGTCTCTGACTCTACATGTCTCTGACTCTAATTCTCTGACTACATGTCTCTGACTCTACATGTCTCTTGGGCTCCACATGTCTCTGGCTCCACATGTCTCTGGCTCTACATGTCTCTGACTCTACATGTCCTCTGACTCTACATGTCTCTGACTCTACCATGTCTATGACTCTACAATGTCTATGAACTCTACATTGTCTATGACCTACATGTCTCTGCTTCTACATGTCCTGGCTCCCACATGTCTCTGACTCTACATGTCTCTGACTCTACATGTCCTCTGGCTCTGACACGTCTCGACTCTACATGTCTCTGCTCTATCATTGTCTCTGACTCTACATGTCTATACTCTACATGTCTCTGGCTCCACATGTCTCTGACTCTACATGTCTCTGACTCTACATGTCTCTGACTCTACACGTCTCTGACTCTACATGTCTCTGACTCTACATGTCTCTGACTCTACATGTCTCTGACTCTACACGACTCTGACTCTACATGTCTCTGACTCTACATGTCTCTGACTCTACACGACTCTGACTCTACACGTCTCTGACTCTACACGACTCTGACTCTACACGACTCTGACTCTACACGACTCTGGCTCTACATGTCTCTGGCTCTACATGTCTCTGGCTCCACATGTGTCTGGCTCCACATGTGTCTGACTCCACATGTCTCTGACTCTACATGTCTCTGACTCCACATGACTCCTCTTGTATCTGACGCCACAGCGGTTCGGCTTCGACGACGACCTGCCGGTCGTGCTCCAGTGAGAGACCAGCGCGACCGATGCAGCTCCGCAGCCGTCGTCTCCCGGTGAACCTGACTGCACTCTCTACGGAGGACGTGACGTGCTGTGCACAGCGGCACGTCTGGGGTTGATGACAACGGCTGGCTGGTCCAAGCTTGCAGCCAATGTCCCCTCCGGTGATGAGTGGATGAGTGATGGAATTTGTATGTGCGTGAGGTAGCTGTATTTTGTTACTGGTGCGGTGTTCAGGTAAGGTTCGAAATGATTAAGACCGACTATATGGGAGACATTTAACCGCGCCAGCTGTGGCGCCTTCTTTACTCCCCTCCCCATATCCCCCCATATCCCCCCAAGACAGACGATCCACCCACTGCGACGTGAGTTGGGATTTGTTGACAAGCGCCAGGTTTGGCTAGAGTTTAGCAATTATTTCTTGAACTAACTGGATGCCCCTATATTCGCTTTATGTATTTGCATAAGTAACTTACTTGTAAATATAAACACTTGGGAAGATGATTTTTGAAGGTACCGTAACCCAAGAGTGAACCATATTTGCCCCAGACTATCCACCCGTGAAAATGCGTAAAAGTATCTTGAATGGTGCAGCACATGGGATGCTGCGCATTCGGGGCTTCTTTCTTCAGGTAGATATTTGTCATTCGCACAGATGATCACAGAACGGGTGGCAGTTTACGTGATGCGTTTCGGGCGGAGATGCACGGCAGCACGAACGGCCGTCGGACGTCGGCAGCACCACATGAGGGGTAGAGGTGCACGTCTTGTAACGTCTTGTAACGTCTTGTGCCGTGGGACGTCTTGTAACGTCGTGTGCCGTGTGCTGTCGCCCCGGCAGAACCAGCTGTTGCAGTGCCACTGTTAAATGGGCTGTACACGATAGCAGGCTGGTTCTGTACCAATTGCTGTTAGTTTATGTGATTAGTCGCGCGATTATAGCCCAAAGTTTTCTTTGTTGATCGATTGCCTCGTGAAATGTGGAAATAAACCGATATGTTGGTATTTGGTTGTTTTCCTCCATGGGTGAATGTGTTTTACAGTTTCGTTGCTCGGGTGGCCATTATTTCAATATATGCCCGAGCTATCACTGCAGTACCTTGATGTAGCTTGTTATCGAACAAAGACCGGACCTGCGCCTACCACCGATAGACAGATGTCTGCTTACTAGGCTGGGGTTCGGAGCCCAAATGTTCGGTTGATAGATGGGCGACGACCCCACAACCCAGCCAAGCGTAATAGTGAGGCATGTGACCAACTTCAGGCTGAGTGAGTGCAGGTGCTGCCACCTATAGAATGACGGGCTTCCTCCAGGGTGTGCTTCGATCGGACCTGACCAAGACTGTGACCATACCAGAAACTGGCACGTATCAATAATATGCAAGGACCAGGCCCTCATCCTGACCGGGCTCCATTGGGTCTGTTCCAGTTGCACTTCTAACCTCCTCAAAGCTGCTCCCACTTGGTCCAGTCGTATTCTTTAACACGAGCAGTTGCGGTTGGAGCAGCTTTGAGTAGGTTAGAGGCGCGACTGGGGGTCTGTTCCAGTCGCGCCTCTAACCCAAGGACGTAGCCAAGATTTTGCTCAGGGGGGGGGGGACGTCGGCAATAATCACATTTGTTCCTCAGCCATATGCTGCTGACCGGGGGTAGGGTCGGGTTTTCAGAAAATCTCATTCTATCTAGTGTGAATTTATTTCAACCAGGGGCCATGGCCCCGTGCCCCCCCTTGCTACGTCCCTGCTCTAACCTCCTAAGCTGCTCCAACTGCAACTGCTACTGCTCTGTGTTTAAGAATATGACTGGGCCAAGTGGGAGCAACTTTGAGGAGGTAAGAGGTTCGACCAAGATTCTTATAGAAAGGTTCGACGGGAACAGGCCCTACATGTTCCACGCGTGAGGGCGGCGCCGACGAAGGAGCCGGCTGCCTCCGGTGACGTCATCTGATGGTCCAGCGAATTCCAGGGTCAAATGTCTCTATAAGTTCAGTGGTCAAATGGCTCGTGTTCAGACACTCGTGTCTCTGTTTGAAGACGAGTTGTAGCGCAGCCCGATATTGTAGTCAGCTGGCTAAGAGTAAATTGTCACTATTTTATAAAATGGGTGAGATTTGTCTATCTCACATTAATAATCAGTTTTCCTGAATAGATACATATAATTATTATTTTGATTGTTGTTATAAAAAGCTTTTCCAGAAATGGAGAAAAATACAGTTTAGCCAAACAAAAGTGTCCTGCAGGTGGTATGTCTGCATAATCAGCTGGCGAAATGCTGGCGGCATTGTGACGTAAAGAAGCACGTAAAGCTCCATCCACGATTCCACGAAATTGAAGTGCCAGTCATCACCCGGCGAGTTCAGCTCGTTTGTTTAGGTTTGTTTTGCTTGTTTTGCGAAAGTTGTGTCGACTCACGGTGGTGGTTCAGCGGTATCTGAGAGAACTAAGACATTCTTATTTAAATATAAGACATTATTTGACTGGTAAGTTTTGCTGGTCACTGCTGAAAATAGTTAAAGTTGCTTGTAGCCAGTGCAAGTAAAAGTGCAAATTAAAGTGGAATGTTGAAAATAGTTGACGATTTGTGATTGAAGCATGACACAGAATATAATTCCAAAGCAATTATCTGTGCTTTCAGATAATTGCAAAGCAATTATATGTGCTCTCCATTATATTTGTAATTGCTTTGTTAGGTATTGCAGGATCAAAATCAAAGGTAGCCAGCAATAAATCAAGGTAGTCCACCCCCTTTAGCTTGGTGGGAGACCGTTGACTTCAACTATCGGGTTCGAAGTAGTTTGGTGATCCCGGTCAACATTCGACTCCCTAGGTTTTTAGATGTTTCAAAACTTTACTATTTCTTCACTAATTAATGCTTATCTTTGACATTCTCATGTTTTAGGACACATTCTGTACTCTTTACCTTACATTTCTAACCGGCGGGAGAGTTTATCCGCGTTTATTTTAACCACGCCGGAGCGCCTTTTGGTCGTCATCCTCTGCAGTTCAAGGTTGTGTGGAACTGTCACCACTATCCAGTGCTACCAATCAAGATTTGACATTCTAGAGATTTTATTCAAATCTATTTTTTTTTTTCTCACAAATTCCAGAAGAAATCTAGGGATTTTATAGGTTTTTCCGATATTATAGAAAATAAATAACTCTAAGGCATTTCCGTAATATAAATAACAAACATACATAACATAACTTCCTACGCTACCTAACCTATAGAAATATATAGCCATATAGTCCGATCGAGAGAAACCTAAGATAATCATACTCAGCCATTAAGTCCGATCGAGACAAAACCTAAGTAATATATGCCATAAACGTCCGATCGAGACGAAACTAAGATAATATATACATAAAGTCCGTCGAGACAAAAAACCTAAGATAATATTAGCCATTAAGTCCGGATGAAGACAAAACTAGATAATATATAGCCATTAAGTACGACGAGAGAACCTACGATAATATTTAGCCATTAAGTCCGCTCGAGACGACCTAGATAATATATGCCATAAGGTCTGTCGCGAACAAACCTAAGATAATATTGCCGATAAGTCTGATCGAGACGAAACCTAGATATATATAGCCATAAGTTACGATAGACGAACCTAAGATAAATATATAGCCATAAGTCGATCGAGACCGAACCTTAAAGATAATATATAGCATATAAAGTCCGATCAGACGAACCTAAATAATATATGGCGTAAGCTCGATGGATAAAAAAAAATGGCAGCTGTAGCGGAAAATGTCATGTGGTAAAAAGCGTCTGGAATATAAAAAACATGTGGAAGAAGGCGTCTGGATAACAAAAACATGATGCGCCAAACTTGTTACAGCTGTTTTGCGTAAACAAAGTTTTAGCGACGGAGGCACGTGAGCGTGAGAAATAATTATTGAAATTAAAATAAGTTATAGTGTAAAATGTTTCAGGGAACAATACTTGTACTTACTAAATCAAGGTAGTCCACCCCCTTTAGCTTGGTGGGAGACCGTTGGACTTCCAACCTATCCCGGGTTCGAGCTACTTTGGTGATCCCTATTTGCTCCTGACTGGGATGGCCTGCAGTCAGTGGCAGCAGTCACACTCGTGGTCAGGTGAGGTGACGTCAGTGAGCAGGGCGGACTGTGTCCAGGTATGTTGGGCACTTCAAACTGTTGTCTCTAAATTCCACCAGCCAACAGGAATAATGTGATTGAGTGGTGATGTCAGGATCTGCACAGTATATGGGCGCAAATTGACCCAAAGGTGTCGGTGCGCCCTTAAACCCCAATAAACAAACAGGATCTGTGCAGCAAGCTCTGCTTAGCGAGGGTCCTGACCTCGGAAAGTAATCCATACAAAACATTCAGACTATGTATTTTTAAATTGTGTTAATCAAGGAAATCATTGTATGCCAGTGTAGCTCAGTGGGGAGACTCAGAAGCGCTGGGCTTATGATCTAGCTCACCCTAGCAAGGTGGGTTTTATATGCTTTGGTGCTCGCTTTTGCAATTTGCTCCTGGCAGGGATGACCTGTTCCAATTGGCAATCTCAAGGTCAGATGAAGCCAGCAAGCTGAGCAGGCTAGCACTAAAAACTGGATAAATTCAGGCCCGTCAAGTTAGCAACATATTTGTATTCAAATTCAGCAACGAGTCCGATTTAGCCCAATTTGTGAGTAGGTCTTCTTGCGAGATATTCACGAATATGCTTATCGATTTGATAGCTCTGAACTAGTTTATCTCTTATGGTCATCAGTTAACAAAATGGTTTCAGATGAACCTTTGATGAACCCTTAGAGATCAAGTAGGTCACTATTAAAAAACTGCATAGCATATTCATGAATATCTAGCAAGATTGACCTACTCACAAATTTTGAGCTAAATCGGACTCGTTGCTAAATTTGAATATGAATATGTTGCTAACTTGACGGGCCTGAAATTATCCAGTTTTTAGTGCTAGCCGCTGAGCAGACCCTTCTCAGTTGTTGGGGACGTTACAATTTTGCAATCCATATTCTGCTGAAGACTGGAATTGCACACTCAGACAAGCCTAGCTTAGCATGGGTCCTGCTCTTGGAAATCCATCTCATCAAAACATGCAGACTAAATTTATAAAAATGTAAGAAAGGGATGGAATCACATTTTTGTTGCCTATTTGGGAAACCATTAAGGTAAACTGCTTTAATTTCAGCTATTTCCTAATACCAGACATCTTGCTTTTGGCAATGTAGATGATAGCTGCAATGCACTAATGAACAGCAATAAGTAATAACTTGAAAAGTCCAGTGTTAGATCATGTCATGTCTAGAATTATGGTTATTTACTCAATCAATACACTGTCACTCTGCATCACACAGGGCAGGAGAGGAGTAGGACCTAATGGTATTGACTGTGAAATTAGACATGTCAAAATACCACATGTTATGCTATTGGTGGTGTAGGCTCACTGGTATGACAGAAGGTGCCAGGGGCGCAGCCAGGATTTTGCGACGGGGGGGGGGCACACCGAACTTGACCAAAGTGGGCCCCCTAACATTGGCTGATGCCCCCCCAAAAAAAAGTTTAGTTATAGAGGCCTGTATAAGACCCCATCAGATTGACAGGGGGGCCCCTCAGAACGTCAGAGTTGACCCTCTAAAACCGACAGAAGGCCCCTACAGGGCGAAGAGGCTCCCTCAGCACGATAAGGGCTCCTTAAATCGACAGAGGTCCTCAATGCGACCAAGGGGCCCTCAGGTCACCGTTACGAGTGGCCCCTTGGTCAGACCGGCAGAGGACCATGAGTCACGAGACGATGGGCCCCTTTCAGACGCCCGAGATGGGCCCCTCTCAGCCGCGACGGGGGGGGGGGCATTTGCCCCAAATGCCCCCCCTGGCTGCGCCCCTGTAAGGTGCTCCACTTTTGTACATCAAGGTTTCACTTTCAATAAACGCCCAGTAAACATGCTGACATCAGGCCGACGTCAGCCCGACGTCGGTTTTAGGTCGACCCGACGTCGGCTGTGCGTCGTATATGTCCGCCTAGGCTGATGTCCAGCCGACGTCAGCATGCTGCTGCCGAGATGCCGACATCTGCCAACGTCGGCTGGACCTCGGCTGGACGTCGGCAGTCGACGTCGACTGGACCTCGGCATAAGCGGACATATCTGACGCATAGCCGACGTCGAAGTGACGTCGGGCCAACGTCGGCATGCCGCTGCCGAGCTCCCGACAACTGCCGACGTCGGCCCAACATCGAAATATGTATTGGGGGAGATGTCATCCAACTGACAGCATTGACCATCCCACTACTTAAACCTTGAGGTATACAAATTGGACACCTGCTGGCTGCTGCTCGTAATACAAAATCCCCACTGATGGCACACTGCCAGTGGCATGACAAGTCTGGTATTCTGACTGGTTTGTCATTATAGCAGGTTGCCCTGTGATGAAGTTCAGAGTAGCTATTTGCCTAGGACTGTAGCTGCTTGATTGCAAGGTTGACATATCGACTTAGGTAGGCAGATTATGGGAATTGTGGATGCAAAAATATGTCAAGACATGCTGAAACAGTCAAACCAGGTTGTGGGCCTACTTAGGGTTGCGCCTGCTTTCTCCCTGCTTCAAGCATATTTGGTACCTACTCCTATTATTGTTGCTTATTTGCAATGCTTGACCAAGTGTTGTGCTGATTATTCATTTTGTAATTGAATAATTATATTATGTGCAATAGATGTTTGCTGTGCTATTCTGTGATGTAAATGATGTTTTTTCATTTTTTTTTGCAGGAGCTGCTGTTTTCGGAGATTGTTATAACTTATATAGGTAGCAAGCTAGTTGCTAGAACTTTCATATTCAAAATAGCATTACAATGCCCACCTATACTGGTAAGTACCTGCAATGTATTGAGTTTGTAGTATTTTGATAGTTTAACAGCACCATTTACTAGTGACATTTAAATAATGATATTTAAGTAGCCAAAACAGTCATTGTGCTCCAAAACACCTATATAAACAAACAATCTGTGGTGATATTGAGATAACTCAGTCTCGATTGGTAATTAACATATGCCCAACACTTAAAGTAATACTGAGTTAGCACAATGCATCTGTAATGTTGTGACATTCTTATTGTAAGGTATAGACTCTCTGAAATAATTTCTTTTATTTATGGTAAGTGAAATACTGTCAATTGTAAAGTTCCCTGGAAATTGCATAATATAGCTGAAAAAATGTTACTCAGGAAACAAATACTGTCTTTGTTTTGCAACAAAGTTCAAAAGAGGATGTGCTTGTTGAACTCCTAAGCCATCCAGAGTAAATGATTCCACTGACCTGCTATCAGTGCTGGCACTGCCACAGTGACGTCACCTGTTGTGACGTCACGTGCGTGGCTGACGTCACCTGTCCTGTCCTGTGCCACAGTGAAGGTGAAGTGGGGGAAGGAGCTGTTTAAGGACGTGGAGCTCAGCACAGACGAGGAGCCGATGGTGTTTCGTGCGCAGCTGTTCGCGCTCACTGGTGTTCAGCCGGACCGGCAGAAGATCATGCTCAAGGGCATGACCTTGAAACAGGACACCTGGGACAACGTCAAACTAAAGGATGTGAGTCACAGGAAGCATGTTCGTTGCTCAGTATTGGGACATTCTGCTTGTCGTATAGTAATATTTGTTTCGTGTTTTGCTTCAGATTTGTATTTTGTCAGTTCCCTACTTAACTGATGGAGAGTTACTGAGTAAATACTGACCTGTTCAACTGGCCCTGTACAACGGAGCTCATGCTCTACCTAGATACACTATTCAACACAGTTACCAGCGCACCAGTCCATGACAGCGTTGGCACTACCCAAAACTTTTTTTTAACGAAAACCCAACCCGGATTTTTCATCAAAATGGTATTGAACAAGTTCCCGACGTATTTTTGTTTAGAAACAAAGATGATTGGTTGGCATCATTGAGTTGATCTATTCTGTTCCAGATTAAGATGAGTAACAGGTAATATGTTATTTCCCTCATTCCGACCGTCAGGCTCCAACTCTTGTAAAGGAACAACGTCATCCATTGAACTCCCATCAGTGCGTGCAAATAAAGAAACGCGTAAATCTCAAGCATACCTCATTTCAATATTTTGCAGGAGCGAGTGTTTCGCGTTTAACATACAGCTCATCGGTTATGGCATTATGGTTGCTTATAGTTATATCAACAGAAAGACAATTAATGAACTTTTATATGTGTTACCTCACGTAAGGAAACAAAAATGATAATACTTCAAATGTTGGCCGTACTTTTATACGTCCTTATTTTGTAACCCAGTACGTAACTTTGCAAAAACCACCGAACACGGTACTGTCAACAAAACCACGTATCTCAGCTCGAAATTGGCACGGGACATTTGCAAGATCCGTATAGCAAACGTATGTTGCTTTAGAAGCGGAGATGACTTGACACAATTGCTAAACCGAAACCCACGTATGTCATACATACGGCTATTCAGCTTTGCATTGTGTTGGAATTACGATAATGCAATGCAACGAAATTGCTGTTACGTAATGCTTTATTGAATGGACGAAACGATATACGAACAACAAAAACGAACATATGGCAGTCCTCAGACGGCTTTTATTACCAACCCTGTTCTGGATAGGATGTGATCCATAAATAACCCACTATTCAATAATGAACCGATAACCCGTTGAAACATCGCATGGCAACCGGCCTACGAGGGCTTCGCATCCTTTAAACTTTGCATTTTTATATAGGACGTGCATGGAATTAACCTTCAAATACTGCGTTCCCCATTGACATATCCGTAGGTGGCGACGTCATTGTATCGCTCCCTCGCTTAGGCAGTCTGAACGAGAGGACACAGACACTGAAATCGGCCTCCAAAGATGGTGGCAAAATTTGCCTACCGTTTAATTAAGAAAAAAGAGTACGCAACTTCAACTCACAGACGCAAACACATGGAAACTCTTAAAAGTGATTCAAATTGGTCGATGAGTGAAAACAAATATCTAGTTTAAATGATTTGTGTTAGAAAAGTGTTACGCATTTCGACGCGTTAAAAAATAAAAACCACAAGACCATTTGAAGAACTTAAAAAACGCTGTGATGTGAAGATCGGTGAAAATAAGAACACTTTCCTAAATACAAAGTGCTATATACCAATTAGTTTTCCAGTAATCATCTGGTTTATAAAGCAGTAATGCAATAGAGTTTTGGCCAGTCTGTTTTTACGACCTCGGCAAGGCTTATTCAGGGCGAATCTAGAAAAAAAAAAAAAATACTCGGTATGCATATTTTTGAAGAAGGAGGGGGGTGCAAAATCCAAGCGGCATATTGTCAAAAAGTTGTTGACCCAGACGGTTTTTTGGGGGAGGCAACTCGTGGTTTTAAGGACCGGGGGGGGGGGTTCGCCCCTGGATTCCGCCCCTGGCTAAGTTTACCCCAACTGAGGCAACTATACCACACTTGTTTCGGTTCTGTCGTCATGGTCAGAAGAGAAGACTGATTCCAAAAGACAGCAGCTGCTTTTCGACCTTCAGTTTTTCGTCTCTTTGCGTTTGAACTCCGTCCACGCATGTATCATCGTCAGCATGGCCAGGGCTTTTCCCAAAAAAAAACTTCTGCTTCGGATGGGGGCACCCCCGATGCGACTCAGTATGCCCTTTGGCCCTTTGGAGCAACTCGCGCTCCGGACGTCTTTGCTAGTGACATGATGACGATTGGGTTTTAGGGACGGGACCGACGGTGGACAGTTAGCTCGTCGGGTGGGAACATTGCCTTGATGTTCGATACGCGTTCCAGGTGGGTGTGTTTGAAATGATTTTTGAGGAAGATGCGTGTGGGGACCCTCACGCACCGATGAGGCGAACGTCCGAAAGTTAGGGACGTTCGCCGGCTTTGTTCAGCGTAGCCAAGCTGCTGTGGCTGAACGCAGCATGTGAGGGCGGGCATATTGGTGCCGTCCATAAGTTTCACCTGCACATTCCTTTCACGGCACTGGCGTAGTCAGTGAAGTCCATCACAACCCTTTTGATATGGTCCGCTGCTGCCCGATGCACGGCATCGGTAGCCATAGTTGTGTGCCTTGGCTCGAATAATTGGAGCGTGATGCATTTAAATCAAAGTCTCCTCGAGCGTCAAGCTGGCGTACAGCAGTGCAGTGTCAGCAGCGACCAAGTTTTGCGCCAAAACAGTTTTACAAGCCACTCGATGTGACTTGGCATGTGTCGCGACATCCGAGTCTTAGGGAAGAAGAAAGCTAGCGGCCACCCGCCTCAGCCGACCTTCATGTCATGGCCCCTTGCCAAGAGGACACAGCCAGTTGGAGTTGCATGCTTATGCCGTGATCGACGCCACCGTTTCCGGCCGTTGTCCTCTGGCATGACAAAAGCAAAGGTTTTGTTGTAGGTTATGAAGCGCGGCGTAAAGATACACTTCTTCAGAGGGAAAATATAAAATATCGTGATACGCATCATGTCACCACTGAGTACTGACGACTACCTCGTCTTCCCACTTCCGTTCAGCATCATCACGGTACCGCCGTTTGAACTCCGTAGCCATCCAGAGGGTGCGGCATTATTTGCAAATCGTACACCCCTGGCTTGGTTTATTGACAATGCCGTGCTTTTCGGCCATGTGCTGAACGTCAAAGCACTCGCTGCACTCATCAGAGAAGCGAGTATTGGTAATGTTCATTCATACCGTCTGGCGTTAGCGTTCACGAGTGTATGGTTTACTTTGTCTCGACGTGCTGCCTGCGTATAACCATATGGTATATCACTGTACAGTGATGTTCTGTCGACAGTATTTAAACAGGGGGGGATTACTGTTTGATCGATGGTTGTGAGGGACATACAAGAGGTGGTTTTGTATGGTTGATCAAGGATACCTTTAACACAGAGATATGACGTTTTTTCAACGTATGATTCGCGGACATGTAATAAGCAAAAGGCAAACCACGTATGTCAGACATACGTGCCAGTTCATTTGCGTAACAGCGGCTCATGTAGCTGCAGAAAACCACGTATGTGTGACTTACTCTTTTGTGGCAAAATTGCAAAGCATTGCTGCAAAAAATCGTTCGAGCTATAAAAAGGCGTCGAATGTGGCAATCGTGGCTTTTTGTTTGGTTTAGTATACGATTCACAGGCATTGTGTTCCGATTCGTTAAAACGGCGTATACTAACCACATACGTGTTTGTTCTAACTATGTGCAAAGAACCCAGCAAAATGCAACGAATTTCAGCGTAACTCAAGTGAGATACGTGTTTTGTCGTGCTTTGCTCGCGAATAAACACAACCGTAGTTGCATTTTAGTTTTTTGTGTTTTCCAAAATAAAGTATTAAGTTTTGGAATTATTCATTAGTGACGTTGGATCATCATATAGCCCGCAAAAAGACCTTTCGATTGATGTAAAAAACGAAAAATGTGAATTTTTTTAGATACGCGTTTCTTATTTTGCGCGGCAGATATTTATTTATTATTCTCTTCTGACCTAAGAGATGCAATATTTGAAATGTTAGATTTAATCGTGGTATGTAGTATTTTGTTACGTCGCATGCATCAAATGCTCGTAACATCCTTTCTAAGGATGTTTGCATGCTTAAAATTTCCAAATTGGGACATTCCAGCATATATCGCATGGCGAAGAGTGGGTGAAAAAAACACAAAAAAACACTACCCAGTGGGTTTTGATGATTTTTTTTCCAACCCTGGTCCATGAAGAGTCATGCTTCAAAAGATCAAAAGTACTTCTACCCACTTCAGAGGAGGAAAAGCGAGCAGCAAGAAAGTCTGCTGACACAACATTCTTTCAGCGTTGTATATCTGTGCGTCAGGGTGTGTTGACACAGCCTCGTTGTTCCTCTGCAGGGCATCACACTGCTGATGATGGGCAGCAAGGAGGAGGACATTGCTCAGGTCCCCACGGAGCGCACCAAGTTCGTCGAGGACATGACGGACAGTGAGCTGGCCTCGGCGCTGGAGATGCCGGCCGGCCTGACCAACCTCGGCAACACCTGCTACATGAACGCCACCGTCCAGTGCCTCAAGTCGGTGCCCGAACTCACAGATGGACTGCAGCAGTTCAAGAGCAATTATGGTGAGTTGGGGTGAGGTGGGTGGGCTGAGGCAGGTGACGGTGGGGCCTGGAATATCACGAAGACAAGCCATTCAGGTGGATGTACTGGTTTTAAATTAATCTATATCACACGTCATGCCGCATTTAATTATTCACTTGATCGATTTCGTCTTTGCTATGAGACCGTTAGAGGTTTGTTACCGTTCCTGGAACAGTGTGAAGGAGATGTTTTAGCCCTAGCTATTGAATTATTTGCTTTCACACTGATAAGTGTACTCTGTTATTTAATGTGAGGCAACATTGCAATTTGAAAGACAAACCCTTGTAGTTTAGTGTTAATTTAATAGCTCACTGATATTGTTTTGTCCGGCGTTTTATTTTCAGCGTCCCGTGCCTATCACCCGTGACTCGTAGCTTGTGGCTTACGACCTGTTACCCATCCCATGAATGAAAAATATCTTATATTGTATTTCTCATGCATGCCCATCCCAAGCCCCAAGGTGCTGGGGGTGGATACGCACTTGTGTTTAGTCGTCCTATGACTCGTGACGTGACCTGTGCCCCGTGACATGACCTGTGACTCCGTGACGTGACCTGTGACCCGTGACGTGACCTGTGACCCGTGACGTGACCTGTGACTCGTGACCTGTGACCCGTGACGTGACCTGTGACTCGTGACGTGACCTGTGACCCGTGATGTGACCTGTGACTCCGTGACGTGACCTGTGACTCGTGACGTGACCTGTGACCTGTGACTCGTGACGTGACCTGTGCCCCGTGACGTGACCTGTGACTCGTGACGTGACCTGTGCCCCGTGACGTGACCTGTGCCCCGTGACGTGACCTGTGACTCGTGACGTGACCTGTGCCCCGTGACTTGGCCTGTGACCCGTGACGTGACCTGTGCCCCGTGACGTGACCTGTGACCCGTGACGTGACCTGTGACCCGTCCACAGGCGCTGAGGGCGGGTACGGACAGGCGGTGACCTCGGCCTTGCGGGACCTGTACTCCAGCATGGAGAACGTGACGTCAGTGCCTCCGATCATCATGCTGAACGTGTTGCACACGGCCTTCCCGCGCTTCGCCGAGCGGGGCGATCAGGGAGGCTTCCAGCAGCAGGTGAGCCCGCTAGGCGGCGCAGCAGGGTGATGCCATCGCGTTGGTATCAGTGGTGTTGGGTCTCATCCATGGTGGTGTGGGGTTAGCGCGTGTGTGCGTGTGGAGGGGAGGTACTGTGCCCGAGAGGCTGTTAGAGGTAGCTGGTTCAAATCGGGGCTGGTGACGCCATAGGGTTATAATTATTAATTTTATGTTATTCCAGTATATGCTCAGCAGCTCGCGTGGGGACGAATTAACGTTAGTTGTCGTTGGTGGTGTACGGCTAAGGCTGATATAGTCCACTGTTTACGTGATCGCTGAAGGAGCCAAAGCCGCGCACGTGAATATTCACTATGCAAAACTGTGTCGATATGGATCTAACTGGACCTAACTGAACCTAACTGGACCTAACTGGACCTAACTGGACCTAACTGGACCTAACTGGACCTAACTGGACCTAACTGGACCTAACTGATCCTAACTGAAGACCTAACTGGCGACCTAACTGGACCTAACTGGACCTAACTGGACCTAACTGGACCTAACTGGACCTAACTGGTCGGAACTGGTCGGAACTGGTCGGAACTGGTCGGAACTGGTCGGAACTGGTCGGAGCTCGGCCTGACCCTTACTAAGCTAGGCGGGTAGGAACTTCAGCACTGTCGCATGACAGCGGGCTGCTGCAGCTAAACTGATCTGAACTAGACTGAGACGGCGCCGAGTGTCCGGAGCTGCTGCTGCTGCTGTCTGCAGCTGGAGGCGTGACGCTGCCATCTGTCTGTTCCAGGACGCCAACGAGTGCTGGACGGAGCTGGTGAGGATGCTGCAGGAGAAGCTGAAGCCGCGGCTGGAGACGGGGCCCGACGGACAGCCGAAGTCCTCCAGGTCAGAGTCAGAGATGGCGCACGTCGTCGTCGATATTCTGAGGCCTGCCTTTTTAGGGTAACACGCCTGTCTATTCAGGGTAACATGGAGAGAAGGCTGAGGAGGGCCACTGGAAAGCTCATGGATTGCAAAACAAATATCGGGGTGAAGGCGACATTCTGTATTTATTGACGCCTGTTGGCCAGCTGCTTCAGTGTTTATCAGTAGTATTTTGAAAGGCCCTCTCTTGTCGTTTTCTCCTTCCAGCATCTCTCTTCCACTGTGCTAACTTCGTCTCGTGCGTTTCGGACCTCGCCCTGCAGATATGATTCCCTGATCGACCAGTACTTTGGCGGCGTGTTCAGCTCTGAGCTGAAGTGCGTCGAATCCGAGGAAGAAGCGGTGACCAAGTCCACCGAGAAGTTCCTCCAACTCAGCTGCTTCATCTCACAGGACGTCAAGTACCTGCACACGGGACTCAAACTGGTGAGTCAGAGACGGCTGGAGGCCGGTGGTTAAATCGGAGGATCGGGGAGGTGGCCCGGACTGCCTGCTGGGTTGATTGGTCTTGGTAACGAGGTGGGGGCTATATAAATTTGATCGTAAGATGACTCAGTTTTGTGTCATTGTGGAATCGTGACATATTATGTATCACCGTGACCGACATAACGTTAACGTGAACCGTGATATAACGTTAACCGTGACCGACATCATTTTATAAATTATCTCCATGTTGGCAAGAAAGCATGTTTCTCATTTCTTATCTGTGTCTCTTGGATTCCTGCGCGGCTCTGTGTTCTATGTCTATCGCCTCATATTCATCTCCTGGCCTTATGTGCCGCGGTATATACAGTGTTCTCACCCCGCCCGGTGTCGCCGGGGTTACGTTCTCACCCCCGCCCGGCGTCGCCGGGGTTACGTTCTCACCCCCGTCCGGTGTCGCCGGGGTTACGTCTCACCCCGTCCTGGTGTCGGCCGGGGTTACGTTCTCACCCCCGCCCGGCGTTCGCCGGGTTACGTTCTCACCCCCGCCCGGGCGTCGCCGGGTTACGTTCTCACCCCGCCGGGGCGGTCGCCGGGGTTACGTTCTCACCCCGCCTGGTGTCGCCGGGGTTTTACGTTCTACCCCCGCCTGGTGTCACCGGGGTACGTTCTCACCCCGCCCGGGCGCGCCGGGGTTACGTTCTCACCCCGCCCGGCGTTCGCCGGGTTACGTTCTCACCCGCCCGGCGTCGCCGGGGTTTACGTTCTCACCCCGCCTGTGTTCGCCGGGGTACGTTCTCACCCCGCTTGGTTCATTCGGACGTTCTCACCCCGCCCGGCGTCGCCGGGTTACGTTCTCACCTCGTCGGTGTCTTTCCGGGGTTACGTTCTTCACCGCCTGGTGTCGCCGGGGTTACGTTCTCACCCCCGGCCCGGTGTCGCTGAGGTTACGTTCTCACCCCCGTCGGTGTCTCCGGGGTTACGTTCTCACCCCGCC
The DNA here is from genome assembly GCA_014673585.1 of Semibalanus balanoides. Lineage (NCBI taxonomy): Eukaryota > Metazoa > Arthropoda > Thecostraca > Balanomorpha > Balanidae > Semibalanus > Semibalanus balanoides. The sequence continues at coordinate 47,119 of VOPJ01008102.1, forward strand.
TGGTGTGCCGGGGTTACGTTCTCACCCCCCCCCCGGTGTCCGCCGGGGTACGTTTTCACCCTCGTCCGTGTTACGGGGTTACGTTCTGACCCCCGCCCGGTTGTGCCGGGGTACGTTCTCACCCGCCCGGTGTCGCCGGGGTTACGTTCTCACCCCCGCCCGGTGTCGTCGGGGTTACGTTCTCACCCCCGCCCGGTGTCGCCGGGGTTACGTTCTCACCCCGCCTGGTGTCGCCGGGGTTACGTTCTCACCCCTGTCCGGTGTCGCTGAGGTTACGTTCTCACCCCCGCCCGGTGTCGCCGGGGTTACGTTCTCACCCCTGTCCGGTGTTACCGGGGTTACGTTCTCACCCCTGTCCGGTGTCGCCGGGGTTACGTTCTCACCCCGCCCGGTTTCGCCGGGGTTACAGCGGTTACAGGAGCAGCTGACGAAGCGGTCGCCGCTGCTGGACCGGGACGCCGCCTACACCAAGACTAACCTCATCAGCCGGCTGCCTGCCTACCTGACCGTACAGCTCGTCAGGTTCTTCTACAAGGTAAGGCGTGCACGTGGCGGGAACAGGCACGATCCCGTTCTTGTACATGTACAATGTGGCGCACAGAAGAGGCAGGCTCAGGCGAGGGCTCGTTCTGTAAGGTATAGCTCAGAGGGGTGTGCCTGCGTAGATTCTCGGACGCTGTTTTTGTCAGCTTCCATACAGGATGGCGTAAGCCTGCTCTCCACGTATGGTCTTTGGATGTTACCCTCGGGCTTTGAGTTTTGGCGATATTTTGTAAGTATGATATTGTGTACGTATAACGGCCAAAGATACTGATCATGTTCTACCACACTGCCGCCGGCATCCGTGTAGGAGAAGGAGGCCGTCAACGCCAAGATCCTGAAGGACGTCAAGTTCCCGATGCTGCTGGACACGTACGACCTGTGCTCGGAGGAGCTGCAGCAGAAGCTGCTGCCGATGCGGACCTATTTCAAGACCTGGGACGACCTGAAGGCAGAGGAGGCGAGAGTGCCGGCAATTCAGGCGGCGGCGGCGGCGGCAGAGAAGCCGAAGGATGTCCAGTATGTGCCGGTCAGCTTCGATGATGGTGAGATGGTCGGGAACGGCTGGAGATACGTGGGGGAACGTAATCCGATACCTTGCTGGGGTCGGATCAGCCCAGGAAGAGTTTCTATCTACACAGGCTGGTTATGGTATTCTCACTCAGACGTGTCCGGTATTTGTTTTCCAGGACTTTATTTACTTATGCAAAATCTGAGAGCGTATTATGGACATAAGGAGTGAAGCATAAACACCTTAGAGGCAGAGATAGGCATTCAGCAACTTAAGTCCTACACTGACCTTATTTTTCCAGCGAGACGTCTGTACCGCGCCACTCCCGCTGTTTTACCATACGACGCGCCCTTTGTCTGACGCTCTGCGTGCTCCATCCTATTCTGCAGACCTGGGCTCGAACAACAGCGGCTTCTACGAGCTGCAGGCGGTGCTGACGCACCAGGGCCGCAGCAGCAGCTCCGGACACTACGTCGGCTGGGCCAAGATTCCTACTGGCTGGGTCAAGTTCGATGACGATAACGTCACACCGGTCGAGGAGGCCGACATTCTGAAGCTGTCGGGCGGCGGTGACTGGCACTGCGCCTATGTGTTGCTGTACGGCCCCAGGAGGCTGCCAGTCGAGGCGTTGGAGAAGGTGAAAGCAGCAGCGGGAGAGGCAAGGCCGGTGGCAGCGAAGCCGGCGGAAGCGAAGCCAGCGGAGGCGAAGCCAGCGGAGGCGAAGCCGGCGGAAGCGAAGCCTGCAGCGCCCGCGGGAGACGGAGTTGAGAAGATGGATCACTAGCGCCGCCTGGTGGCGCGGAGGTGGCGCTGCCACGCGGCCGGTCGGCAATACTGGGCCGGCACTGTCCCAGTCATCAATCAATACATTGTTGGTATTTATGCTGTGTTTTACGGTGTTATGAGCCGATTTTGGGTGTTCGGCTACTTGGAAAGGCAAAAAGAGAATCTGGATAAATGTGTTTGTGTTTGTCAGTGAAATAATATATGCGGGACTGCCTGTGCCTTGGATAATTCGAAGGCAACCAAGATCAACTCAATGCTATCACCCCTGGACAAGTGAAGAAAGGAAGTGCATTTGCTGTCTGTCGTTATAAGGTCGTTATAAGCCCATAACGCCATCTGCCGAGTCTGCACACGTGAGGGCACTCCTTTCGAACCAGCAGGTCACCTTCGAAAGTTTTGATTCGCTCACGGAGACAAGCGTATCGCCCCCTCCCTCCCTCCCTTCTTTTCCCTTGCCTTCCTTCCTTTTCCCACTAGTCCTGAGACGATGCATAGAAGACAAACGGACCTCGGACGGCTGTTTGACATTCAGTTCAACACCACACCCTATCATCTCACATCCGCCACCTCTCCTGTGTGACAAAGGGGTGATAATCGCCTGCTCTGGGCTGCCGCCGGCCCAGCACACCACCACCACCATGTGGCTTGTCTCATGCCCACGGCAGGGGGCGACACGCGCCATACGGCACCTGCTCACACCCGGGGCTTCAGTCCCGGCTGGTGGGGGAGGGGGGGTGAAGGCACGGGGGACTGCTGGTCCCGTCTGGGTCCGCTCTGAGAGATGCGGGCCCGCTGTGTCCCGGGGGACCCTGCTGGGTCGGCGAGGATAGCGGCCACGTGGCTCCTGTCACGCGTCTGTCAAAATATGTCGGGTACAGGCGCCATACGGACGGGGTGGGGGCGACTGATGGGGGGAAGGGAAGGTAGAGTGAGGTTGTCGCTTGGTAAACTTAAGTCAGAGTTATAAAACTGGTCAAAGATTGTTGCTTTGAGGCCTGTCAAAACCAGACAAAGGTATACCTAAGACGATTTGTCCTGGGTTTGTGAATATTTCTCTCTCTTCTTGTAATGTAAATCGTTTCACCATAGCGCTAACTTGATGATGGTTGTGTTTTCCGGTGTGTCGACCACTGAGGTCATTTAAGGCGCTTATTCATAGCGCTAGCTTGCTGCTATATGGATATTGTAGGCCTAATCTACTTCATATTTCGCATTCATTTAAACAGTGTGAAGGACGCTATGAGCGGGTGTCATACTAACTTTGTTGCTTCGAAAATACATATTTTGCTGAATGCTTTTTTGTGGTATTTAATGGGCATTCAAGTTTGAATTATTCACATTCACATTGACATTCAAAGTCGTCAAATCGACAGACAGACGTTCAGACAGGTCACAGACGCATAGACAGACACACCCACTGTTCAGGCCCCAGGAGATCACGTTACCGTTCCGTTTAGATTAGCGATCACTGCATGAGCGTGCGTGCTATATCAATTATCATCCATCTACAGGCTAGAGCAATCGAAGAACTCCCAGCTCCTGCTGAACTCAACACTGAACCCGCATCATTTGAAGCTTTGAAACACGCCCGTATTCGAAACCTCACCCTTTCCGGCCCTCTGTAGTCTGACCAGATGCCTCTCCCCCTCGGTCCCCTCAACCCCCTCAACCCGCGCCTTTGACCGCCCCCGCCCCGCCCGCAGCGCGTGCCGGCGCCGACCCCCCACGATGTCCACCCCGCCCGTCCCCCGTCCCCTCGGCGGAAGGGGGCCTGTGCCTTCTGTCGGGCAGATGCGCCCACCACCGCGACGAGACCAAGATTCTTATAGATAGACGAGACGACGAGAGATCCAGCAGGGGCGGGGGCGGGAGCGGCACGGTGATGAACGAGCTGCTGGGCGGCGGATGGAGGGGGAGGGGAGGGATATCTGCTGAGGAGCTCATGGAAACGCAAAACGCAGATAAGCTATGTATACAGCGAATAAGTCAGCAGCTTAGACACATTTCCTTTCAGAAATGTATGTGTTTATTTACCTTATATTACTTGCGGGAGACAGATTCGCCTTCGGTAGTTTTTCGCTTGCCGCTTCTAAGCCGTTATGCCTAGCGTCTTGAAACATTAAGACTTTTCCTAGAAATGATTGACGCAAATTGTGTCACAATTTTGACAAATAGACCCGGCAGAGGCGGTGTCAGGTTCATGTTTTTCGAAGCGTGTTACGATTTACGAATGTGGTTGTGCTGCGCATACTACTTCCTTCCTTCGTACTTCCGGTGCAATAAATGGATCAAAAGCGATGTCACTATAATATACATCATAAATAATTGGATTGAACATATTCTGGGGCAGAGGTGCGCTCAGGTACACAAAATGGGAGGCGATACCTAACGTCAAATAAGGTCCAACTTCAAAAATTATATAAGGTGTTCACGCATATGGTGGCCCCCCCCCCCCTCCCCACGATATTTACCTGAATCCGCCGCAATATATTACACATCAAATTACAGCAAAAAAGTCGGCATGTGACGTTCATATCGTTCCAAAAAATCGCGAACAGGACATATTTGTTTTCAGAAAATCTCCCCATTTTACGATCCCTGAATACGCCTATGACATAGTTAAACAACGTTTCGGGTATGCAAATCGGTCAAACCACATGGTTGCAATGACCTTAAAAAATGTTCTCTCCCCTCCCCTCATTTTTTAACATCAAATAAATTGATGCGTCCGCCGTCCTAGAAGAAAGATATTTAAATGACGAATCGAATAGCGTTTGTCCTATCGCAATCGACCGAACGGTTCTCGAGATCTATAGGGGGGCATAATCTGCTCCCGCACGTGCGGGGGCAGATTCTGTGCGTGCGGAGCTAAAATTACGTTAACGTATGTTAACGTAATTTTAACCGACCGCAAGGAACAGGGTGAACTTGTCATTTCTCAAATACATCTTGAGAAATGAATGGGATGTAATATAAGTATTTGTGTGCTATATATAGAGCCTTGTATTTGTGGAAGAGCCACTGGCGGTTACAGAACGGGGGTTTGGGAAGGTCAAAAATTCCCCAAGTCTGATTAAATTCTAAAAACTCATCGGATTTCGCTTGTTGATGCATTCTAGCTGACTCAAAGCAAACTTTCTTTTGTAAAAACTGCTTTATTTTCGCCTATTTACGTACCTATGGGAATGTATAAATTTTGCATTTTGTAGGGGCAATTGACAATTTTGTTCAACCGTATAGTAGATCCGTCACTGGAAAAGCTATCGAAGCCAAGGAAGAACTGGTCATAATGCAGTTCAGCCATAATTAAATATCCACGACTGGTCACCGCCTGGCCACGAAAGCGTCTGAGCAGCTGCTGCCAGCCGCCTGCCATCGCTAACAGCAAGCTACTCAGAGCTGGGGGCACGTCAGCGACGACAGAGCTGCGGCAGGCTGCCGCCTGCCATCGCTAACAGCAAGCTACTCAGAGCTGGGGGCACGTCAGCGCGACAGAGCTGCTGGCAGCTGCCGCCTGCCATCGCTACAGCAAGCTACTCAGAGCTGGGGCACGTTCAGCACGAACAGAGCTGCGGCAGCTGCCGCCTGCCATCAATAACGCAGCTACTCAGAGCTGGGGCACGTCAGCGACGACAGAGCGTGCGGCACAGCTGCCGCCTGCCATCAGTTGACAGCAGCTACTCAGAGCTGGGGGCACGTCAGCCGACGGACAAGCTGGCGGCAGCTGCGCCTTGCCATCAGTGACAGCAAAAGCTTACTCAGAGCTGGGGCCACGTCAGCGACGACAGAGCAGCTGCTTGCCAGCCGCCTCATCGCTAACAGCAAGCTACTCAGAGCTGGGCACGTCAGCGGACGACAGAGCTGTGGCAGGCTGGGCCGCCTGCCATCGCATAACAGCAAGCTACTAGAGCTGGGGGCACGTCAGCGACGACAGAGCTGCGACACTGCGCCTGCCACAGTGGACAGCAAGCTATCAGAGTGGGGGCACGTCAGCGACGACGAGCTGGGGCAGCTGCCGCCTGCCATCAGTGACAGCAAGCTACTCAGAGCTGGGGGCACGTCAGCGACGACAGAGCTGCGGCAGCTGCCGCCTGCCATCGCTAACAGCAAGCTACTCAGAGCTGGGGGCACGTCAGCGACGACAGAGCTGCGGCAGCGCGCCTGCCATCATGACAGGAAAAGCTTTCAGAGCTGGGACACTCAGCGACGACAGAGCTGCGACAGCTGGCCGCCTGCCATCGTGACAGCAAGCTATCAGAAGCTGGGGGCACCGTCAGCGACGACAGAGGCGGCGGACAGCTGCCGCCTGCATCATGACAGCAAGCTACTCAGAGCTGGGGCACGTCAGCGACGGGACAGAGCTGCGACAGGCGCCCGCCTGCCATCAGTGCAGCAAGCTACTCAGAAGCTGGGGGCACGTTCACGACGACAGGTGCGCAGCTGCCGCCTTGCCATCAGTGACAGCAAGCTACTCAGAGCTGGGGGCACGTCAGCGACGACAGAGCTGCGACAGCTGCCGCCTGCCGTGCCGGTCTCTGAATTCTCCCACGGTGTAATCTACGCCCTGCCGGGTGGCCGGTATACCGTGCCGTTTTTGTGTGGGCTGCGGGCCGGGCGGCGACGGTGCGGCACGGCCTGGTGCGACAGAGGGGCAGGTGGAGCTGTGACGATGGCTGTAGGGGGAGGGGTGACCACTCAGGCGTACACGGGTCAGGTAGAACCGGCCGCCACCTGTCGTCAGGTCAGCCGGATTTCAGGGGACAGGGGGACCGTGCCACCTGCCCCACACCTGTCCGACAATCTGAGATGAGTAGGTAGGTTGATGGTCATGCCAAGGTCAAGGTCGAAAGAGTGCGGACGATTAGACTTTGTGAATCATCTAGGTACGGACAGACCCAAACGTTCGCTATGTTTGGCTTTGAAAGGCTGCTTTGCTGATTGTTTCGTTGGGTTATTTCAAAGCGGATTTTGTTACATCGTTTCGTTGGCTACCTTTAAAGCGGCTGAATGCGCGGCCAATCAACCTCTAAATAAATATATTTCGCTAATGACGACAAAGGAAACGATAGGAGACATGGGGAAAATGGGTCTGTTGGTGGAACCCCGATGGTTCGACAGCATTTGTTAAACGGCGGTTTACCGTGTACTTCCTGCACGGGACAAATTAACAACTGAGAAACGGGACTTATAGCAATGAAGCAATTGCTTGAACGCACTCAGGATTATGTGAAGGTTGTAAATAAAAAGTATCAAGGCAAAGTAGCTACACAATCTACATTTATGTGCATTGTGCAATGTGCATGGCTCTCACCTAATTTGTCATGCTACTTCGAGGAAGATTTGGACGCCGCACAACATATACGCACCTGCCAATGGACACCTACAATACCCTCTCTGGTGAAGTGTGAACCGTCCATGGCAGGATATAAAGTCTGCGTATCCTGAGTTCAATTATAGGATTAGGTTTTAGCGCTACAAAACATGCTTTAACCCTATTCGCTGCGAGGGACCAGAATCATGTTAACACTATTCCTTGCGGGCGGCTAAAATTTTGTTAACGTTCGTGGAGTGGCACATTCTGCCCCCCCCCCCTCCCAGAAATCTCGAGAACCGCTCAGTCGATTTCGATGGTACGATCGCCATTTGATGCACCATCAAAATATATTTCTTCTTTGACCACAATATTCCATTTTGTTCAAAAATGGGGGGGGGCAAAAAAAAAGGAAAAAAAAGGCAAAAAAGTACGAAATTGTTTTGTGTGTGTTTTTTAAAGTAATTTCGGCAATGTGGTTCGACCGATTTTCAGCCCAAAACGTTTTTGAGCTTCCGATGCACAGGGCTTTCACATGTCAAAAGGAAAAGTACCAATATAAAAAAAAATCATAGGCGTATTCAGGGGATGTAAAATGGGTGGATTTTCTAATAACAAATATGCACTGTTCGTGATTGTTTGGGACGATATGAACGCCAGATGTGGTATTTTTTACTCTAATGTGTTAAACGTGATATATTTCGTATAGGCAGATCCAGGTTAACATCGTGGGGGCACCATGTGCGTAACGCATTTTATCATCTTACTAATTTTAAGCTGGACCTAATTTAACGGAGGATATTACCTCCCATTGTATGTACCTGAGTGAGCCTCTGCCCAAAAATATGTATAATCTAAGTATGTATGATGTATATTTCAGTGACATCGTTCCAGACCCACTTATTGCACCGCAAACTACGAAGTATGCATGCGCCGGACAACCACATTCGTAACGCCCTCCCAAAAACATGAGCCTGAACTCTGGAGCCGCCTCTGCTGGACCGATTTTTTATCTAATTTTTGTTTGACACAAGACGCGTAATTCAATTCTAGGAAAAGTCAGAAGGTTGCAAGCTGCTAGGCATAGTGGTTTAGAGGTGGCAAGCGAAAACCCACCGGGGGCAGAATCTGCGGCCCCCGCAAGGAATAGGGTTAACCTGTGGGGGGGGGGATATTCTGCCCCCCTACAGGGATATCGAGAAACGCTCTATATATTTTGATGGGAAGAACATCATTCGGGATGTCTTAAAAATATGTTGATTTCTTTGCTTCCAAATTTATTTTCTGTTTAAAAATGGGGGACAGGGACAAAAAATAAACAATGTGGGGTATTTTTAAAACGTCATTGTGGTTATGTGGAAAGATTTTCATGAAACAAAGTTTTTTAGTTCAGCTGGTCTAAACTATATCAAAAGACAAGTTCAAAAACTATAGGCGTATTCAAGCATATAAAGTGTGTGGGGGTGGGGTGGGGGTTCTAATAACGAATATGTGTTCTTGCTTGTTTTTGGAGATGTGAGCGAGTTTTGGGAGTGTGGGCATTATTTGCAGTAATTTGTTAAATGCAATATATTGTGCATAGGCCGTAGGCGGATCCAGTTAAACAACGTGGGGCCTCACACTTGTCGGCCTCAACTCACATTTATCGGCCACTTATCGGCCTCAACAACCATCGGCCTCAACTTATCAACTTGCTACTTTGAGGGCGGACCACACGTATGTTTCGATGGTTCTTTTCGACGTCGCACAAGCACAATGTTTTCACTCACTTGCGTTCGTCTTAGATATGGTAAATGCACTGTTCCGAGCAATGACGTACTCAGGACAGCGTGTGGGGAGGAATTGCAATTGCGAATGCCCAACATAACTGACACACAAGAAACAGATCCTTGGGTTGCCTCTGCTGACATTTTTCAGTGTGATAATACACTAAAGGATTGATTGTCATTATACTGACGTTACATGCAAAGAAACTGCAGCACCAGGTATACTTCCTACCATTTTCTGTACCTGAGTGCGCCTCTGCCAAAAATATGTGCAGCCCCAGTAATTATGATTCATATAATGATATTGCTGTGAAAATGTATCTGAAGCATTTATTGGACCGCAAAATAAAATGGAAGTTGAAATGCGCCACACAACCTCATTCGTAACCGTTCAAGCGTGACAGATTGTCTTCCAAAAACAAGGGCCTGACACCGCCTCTGCTGCGCCTATTTTGTTCAAATGATAGCACAACACGTGTATATCAATAAAAATAAAATGTCACACAGTTTCAAGAAGATAGACCCAATGGTTTGGAAGCGATAAGCAAAAACTGTCGGGTGGCCGCATTGAATAGGGTATTTCAATTTAACCCAGTCGATTTATGTTGGGCATATTGTTAGTCAGTTTTGGGACGATAGAACGTAAATCAAGCTGACCAGGTGGAGCCGCAAGTCAGTCGCATTATAGCCTCTGCCAGGGATCGTCGGGAACTGGGTCGTCCCAGCAGGTGTGAGACTTTCTCAGGCAGTTTTTGTGTCATTAGAGATGCCGAATATATGCCAGACTATAACAATGACACTCGGGTTGTCGTGGCACGCTCCGGATTCGCACGCACCAATGTCATTGTCATTTGTCATGACAGACCAAAGAGCAGAGACTGAAGAGCATCGTCACGTTTCTCGAACCGGGAGACGTATAAAGCTGATTACAGTTTGAGATCAAAGGTAGCCTAGCATTATTTGCATTAATTATGTAAAATTACTAAAATGTGTTCCGAAAATTGGTTAATGATGCTTGGTATTATGGTAAATAAGTTAGGTGTTTGTGACATTTGTCGATAAGCATCGGCCAGGCATAATCATTTGTGAGCATGCATTTTCGATGTTCGAACATCAACTGTTAAAAGGAGCATAAGACCTTTAATAATGTCTACTAATCATTTTATGTTGAGGATGGAAGCGATGCAACGATATTTACCGAACGTTATTAACCCACTTTCCACGAGTTTCGTAAATTAACCTTCGCTCGGGTGGGGGTCATTTTGACCCCCTGAGGTTTTCCAGAATAGCGGGAGAACGGCGGCACGCAGCGCCGCCAAATTTTGTACAGATGTTTGAACTCACCAATTGCCCACAGTTTGTCAAAAATTGTCTTCAGTTCATCTCAAGTCAGGTCACCAGGTCACGTCAAGTGACCTTGCCTTCCTGAATGTTTATGATCGTGTCAAAGCCACATTTTTTGTCTGAGATATTTGAAACTTGCAGAATTGCATAAGATCATAAATACCTACAATTGGGGAATCTCGTATTTTTGCATCGGTGACTTAAAAAGTTATGATCCTTAAATGAAACGCATCGCCGAAGAAATGAAAATGCCTGGAACAAAACTAATGTCATTGCATGTGGCAGCATTGGTCGCGTAAAATCGTCTTTGTTTGACAAATACGACAAAAGGAAGTATTATAAGCAAGTAGGTAATTCATAAGCATTGATAATGCATATTATTTATAAATTAATATCTGGAGTGAAGAGTAAGCTTAGGGTTTGCATAAATACGTGGTATAATCATAGTGTAATAAATAACATAGTGTAATAATAAGTTATTTATTACACTATGGTATAATTGCTCCAATATGAAGGGAAAGGCACCCATACTGTTGAAATGTAATTTGATGAGCCATGTGTGCAAATACGTTGTAGTTAGGGAGTCGTTGTTGCCTAGAAGTTTCTTAAGTACCTAATCAGAAAGCTTCGTACATTATCAGCCGAACCTTTGTGTGGTTTCGTAATTTGTAATTTCACCAGCTATTGTAAATGCGGCACAGCGTTAATAATCACGATAACAATTAACGATAGTCCTATATAATTCCCCCTACAATTTGCGTGCAGATGATTCAAGCCAGACATTACAATGAAAAAGAGCCTCTGAAACACTTTCTAAAATGTGTCCCGGCCAGCGCCAGTGGTAAGCACGCCTCTGTATGTGAACATCAATCCTGATTAGAGCGCGTGACAGTGCTCCGTTGAGATATAGCGCCCGACACGGGGCACTCTCGTTTCCTGCTGGCCGACGCGCGCGCCGCCTCTTCCTGTGCCAGCATGTGGTCCTTCGAGCCGGGGTCAGGCGGCACACACTTTCCTGGGCCCGCCGGGAAGCGCCCGAGACAAAAGTGAAACCACAGGAAGTGTCGGTGCGCGCGAAAGGCGCCGTTGCTGGTCTCGGCGCTTCCGTGGCTCGGGGAGTGTAAGAGGGGTGACTGTTTTATAGGGCCGGATGTGGAGAACGAAGTGAGTTTCTCCTTCGCACGGTTTGCGGAGCTGAGTGAGGATTGATGAGCTCAGATGTGCGGTTGTGGTACGCTCGACCCTTTCATGAAAGCGTCGAGTGGTGGTTGTAATCACTTCCATGTTTCATTTTTGGAGACTGCTGATCAATTATAATTGTGAGGCAACTACCGGTCAGGCCATTATTGAAGCGTGGTGCAGACGCTGTTATACATACGTGTTACACAATGCTTTGCATATAACACATTATCGAGTTGAAGCCGCTAATCAATATAGCAAATTATTTCAAGTTTATGCACAGGTACATTACATAAACAAACTTTGGGCTTTCAGCCGCCATGAGAAACCGACTTTAGTCAGGCGACGGGCATCGACACTGACCTCCCCATTCAGTTCGCAGTTGGCCCGTGTATTGATTTAACAAAACACTAGCTAATGAAACTGCACTGTCATAGTGCATACTCATAAACGATGTCCCCCATAGGCCTGCTTGTATAAAACTACGCGACGACAGCAGTGGCCAGGGGCGTAGCTTCTCCGGACAAGTTTGGGAGGATGGGCTGAGCTGGAAAAAATCGCTTAAGTACCATCAAAATCCACAAAATACAGATTTTCCTCGGATTTGACCAACTTCCTCGTCTTAAAGTGTGTGTGGAGGGGGGGGGGGGGCTGAAGCCAAGTTGGGTGGGGAGGGGGACAGAAGCCCCCTCAACTGAATAGGAAACTGCACCCCTGGCAGTGGCACTTGCCTTATTGCTGTCATAATTAAAGGGATTGCATAGACCACCTTTAACATAAGGTTTTAAACTGAGATAGCACAATACTGTAGAGCAAGTTGAAGAACTGGAAAATGGATGAAAGAACTAACTCGCTACCAGTGACAGATCTATGGTTGGGCAGCATAGGATATTGTCCCTCCCTCCCAATCCTCCTGAAATCGCTGCATCTTTATTTAATAAATTGTGGTTCGAATGTTTTGATGAGGATGGATTCCCGAGATCAGAACCCACGCTAAGGGAAGCTGGTTGCGCAGGCCCTGGCCCCCACCATCCAATCGCGCAAATCCAGTCACTGCAGCATAATTTATAGACGAAAGTATACACGTCCCCTTACGACTGAGGACAGACCGCCCGGCTCACTGGCTTCATCTGACACTGACCTTTGCCGCCGCCGCTGCCACCAGCCGCAGGTCATCCCCGCCAGGAAGCAAATAGCGAGCACCGAAGCGGCTCGAAACCCATCTGCCAGGGTCGGTCCATGATCGATTCTGTACCTCCGACTGAGCTTTACACGACATATCTCTCGACTGAGCTACACGACATATCTCTCTTACTGGACTTACACTGGCGGACAAGACAAAATGACATATTTCCTGATATATAAGAAGATCTGAGTAACTTTTAAATCCTGCTAACGAAATTTGCTTTAAATCAGCTATGAATGCATAAATAAGTGATTTATGCATTATGCATTAATAATCCATTGCCACGTTATAAACTGCCATGAAGATTTGTTAAGGTCATGATGGAGAAAATAGAAATATGACCATTTTCGACAGATATCCATCTGTTGTCAAAAATGTTATATAATGTTTTTTAGCTTAAAATACCTCGTACAACCAAATGTAAAGACAATATCAACTGGGCACTGATCTCCATCGTTCCACATACTTTTCCTTATGCGGTATATTCCCTTTAACTGCTGTGCCGGCCAACCCATTTAAAATAAACCATGTCACCATCACGTCGCTTAAAAACGTATCTGCGTCCCTGTAGCTCAGTGGGAAAGCACTGGACTTCTGACCTACCCCGGTAGTGGCAGCCCGGGTTCGAGTCGCTTCGACGCTCGCTATTTGCTCCCGATGGGATGGCCTGCGGCCGGTGGCAGCGGTCGCACTCAAGGCCAGGTGACGTCAGTGAGCGGGGCGGACCGTATACAGGTATGTCGGGCACGTACAACTTTCGTCTCTAAATTCTGCCGGCCAACAGGAATGCGCGAATGGGTGGTGAGTCAAGACCAGCCGCAACAAGTTCTGCTTGGAAAATGGGTCTGACTCGGAAAAGCCATCATACAAAACTTCGAACAAATTTATTAAAAATATATATATATATATATAATATATATATATAAGGAAAATAAATATATATATATTATATATTATATGTAATATATATATATATATATATATTATATATATATATGTATATATATGTCATTCACATATTTGATAAGTATACGCCACATGACAATGAACAATCCCGGAGTCGAAACGATCACCATATCAGTAGTGAATCGGACGCTTACCTCGTTATCTACTCGATCACTGTATATCATACTTCTAACGGCAGGCTGAGGAGCTGCTCGTCATGGGCGTTGCCACCACTAGGTCGACATTATAAGGACATTGTCCCTATTAATTTTCAGCCTCCTCTAACATGGTCCCATGTTAAAGTACACGTGCACCTGGATTTGTCTCTAGTACTTTTCAGATGGTGGTGACGCTCTTGCTGCACGTCGTGCCAGCCAGCGTCCTCCAGCCTCAGGCAGGCGACGCGACTGCGATGACGCGGCGCTGGGGAGGGGAGGGGTCGCTCACCCACGCCGCCGACAGCCGCGCGTCGTCCGGCCGTCATCGCCAGCAGGCGTCATCCGTCATCTACGCGGTGTCATCCGTCACATCTGTCACACAGGAGACCCCGTCCCCACCTGTCACGGGCCTGAGCACAGGCAAACACACAGCTGCGAACGGTGTGTGCGCGGTGTGATGTGAGGCGTGACGGCTGAAGGTGCACATAACGACGGCGTGACGGCTGAAGGTGCACAGTGCGACGCGGTGCAGTGCAGTGCATAGTGTGGAGTGACGCGCCATGGCTAGTGCTGTGAAAATATCACGACGCGTGGAGAACACTGCATGCTGCCTACTGCACACTGCATACTGCACAGTGCACGTAGCATATGTATAATTAATTTAAACCTAGATGGAATATGCTCACGGTGCGCTTGCGTTTCTCACTCTGGGAAAAGCCTGCAGCAACCATGCCATCCTTCGTAGTTTTCTGTTTTGCATTGTGTATGCTCTTGGAATGACAACCATTCCAAAGTAGTTAGCTGGTTTGTCTGAGCACGACAATGGGTTGATTAAAACGGTCGCACACGGTGCATACACACGAGTCTTTAATTTAAAGGCTGCTCTGATTCGATATTTATGCATACATACACTTCACAGAAAAGTGACGGTACCTACTGACCTTAGCGACGGCGGTGCACTTATGCTAGCACTGGAGATACTCTGAATCTTGACTTATCATCTTCTATTTGACAGCGCGCAAGACAGTTACATAACGAAAGCAGCGCAGCCTGCCATTACACATATTCCCATCTGACGTCTGTGCGCAGCCACCGGTCTGCGTCGATTGGTCAGGACATGACACCCGACAGACTATGCGATACATTTCATCAGCAAATCCCGACTTCAGGTCAATCAAGGGAAGTCTTCTAAACAAGCACCAGCTTCGTTTGAAATATCACCTAAAACATTGACGATTTAGGGACAACTTGCACGAAGTTATGACCTAGCCTGCAAAAACAACACACTCTTGCGTCATTAATTTCAAACAGATGTCCTATACACCAGCTATCACAACACACAACACTGCATCCCGCCAACTTCGTATTGTGACACCTGACGATGGCACACACATTACGCCTCGTCACAACACATCAGTCCGCCTCCGTCCCTGCCTGACCCGGCCGCGCGCGGCCGCGAGCCTGCCCGCGTCGTGTCACGCTTCAGGCCGCTCGGAAATGACCTGGCTGCTTTTTACGGGCCCTGGCGCTGGCAAAAACGGTCCCGGAATATGTCTGCATTGTCACGGTACATCCTGCGATTCCTACCCTGCTCCACCTGCCACCGGCCCGCCCGCCCCCCCCCCTCCCCCGGAACTTCGACAGGTGGCTCTATGGGGAAGCGGCTCACAAAAGGAACATTAATTGCTTATAGAACAGCAGCCGCTATGGACCGCAGTTGGCCAGGTGGTGAGGGGTCTGGTGGACACGTGGAAGTCTGATATTAGACCACATCACGCTGAATAATACCTTCGTCCTTCAGAACTGTAAATAGAGAAAGGTCACGACCTGGCGGCGACGCACGCAAGTGGATAAGGCCACGGGGGCCAATCAAACCTCCTCGATGCCATAACCTAAATTCGCACTAGATAGAATGAGATCTCTGAAAACCCGACTCCCTACTCCGCCCCCCCCCCCCGTCCTGGTCAGTCAGCATGTGGCTGAAGGCCTCCACACTCCCGCAGCAGTGACAATATTATATTTTTCCCACGTGGCGCCCCTCCTGAGACAAATCTGGTGCTACGTGCCCTGCCGACTTGACAATTGGTATATTTATTATTGGTTAAATTGTTGATTAAGGTTTAAATTCAAAGGATTTTTAACATTTAAAAACCATCATAGAGAATATGAAAATATTACGTTTTAATTATTCGGAAGGCATTAATTTATGCTTTCCTCAAATAGACGCCTGGCCTCTAATATCACGATATTGTTATATTCTTATGAGTGAGAATGGCTTAACAAGAACGGGCCGTACTATTGCATTGACCCGAAAAAAAACGGGGTTTGCTTATTTCTCTAGAGAGATAGAATATATGATTTTATTACTGCTAATTGTCTAAGTAGAGAATATCATCCGAGTTACGTCGCTAGGTAAAAAGATGCATCGAATAATGAATGTTGGTCTAAAAGCACAGGACACCTTGTCTAATGTGTTTGTCATTGTTCGGCCAAAATAACCCATTATAAGCGTTTATTAATCATAGTTTTGCTAATACAATATTCTACCTGTGAGTGAATTTGGAATCGCAATAGGTTAATGTGTTAAATTGGTGACGAGCCTCTTTAGTCAATGTTCGGATCGGCACACGCAAAACCGGATGTCAGAATGGGCTGCCAATGTTTTCAAGGATACGAAACGTAGTAATGTGCGTAGGTGTGGACTTCAGTCCATTGAGAAGTGCAGCGCTAGACTATGATAAAGCGGTAAGCGTTGCAGCTGCTAGCCGACAGACGCGATAAGTTGAACCAAGCTGCACACCCCACAGCCCAGCTTTCTTCTCCGCATATAATTGTCGCTACACGGGGTCTGTCGTGGTATGTTGCCCAGTCAAGACTCTGGCCACTATTGAGGACAGAGGAAGTCTTTTTTCCTCTGTTGGGACTGACTTGAGGATTTTTATGGTCCTGGTTTCTCAATCTAGCAACATTGACTACACCTGAATATTCATAGCACTCAACATATGCAAACGGAGAGTTTTATCACCTCACAGTTACTCCTGTGCAAAATTTTAAATACTTTATGACATGGGGGAGCATAACTGAGCCTGTTTCGGATAAATAGTGAAAATCGACACATGGTCGAACTTTCATAGCTCGCGCGACGTGTTGAACGCATGCCAATATCCGTTGCATGGGTGTAGCAAAGAGCACGCCATGTCATTGTGCGTCGCCACAGTATGGTGATCTTAGGGACTTCTTGTCCGCCCATTTGTTTTGGGATTTAAAAACCATTTATGCATCAATTGTGGGGAGGCTTGTTCTGCCTATGAAAAAAATTAATTGCCATTCATTCTCAGAAGCCACTGCTTCCCGACACATCAATTTCGTGTTCCTCTTGCTACTCCAAACTGAACCACCACACTCAGTGGGCGGAAACCTATTCTGAAGTTCCTTATCCAATTGTGTCTTGGAAGTGACTCTGAGAGCCTGTATTACTAAACTTTCGGTAACATCCTCAGACATTACGGTTTCAGACGTGAACATGAACTGAAGAGACACATTCGAAACCTTCACTCGCTTTGTACAATTGACACAGTCTGCAGCGTTATTCTTGTGGTGCTCTTCGACACTTAGTAGGTCCATAATCTTTCCATATATTAACTTTTTCTCGTGCAGTATTATTTTTGCTCATACGCGCTATAAAAACTTAATACGATATACTTTGCAACAATAATAATATCTGGCACAAAATCTACATCACGTGCTTTAAATCATATATATTCTTCTCGTATCTGAGCGCTAGCATAGTGAGGCCGCTGATAGTTTAAAGAGTGAACTATTAATTACATGTACTATTGCAGAAAACGCCTCGTAGATTAACATTAAGGGTCCCATATGAATTAATACTCCGGGAATGGCTCGTCTAACATCATCATTCGCGCTCCAACTATGCCTATCTCTTCAGGTCTATGTCTTATAGCTTGATTATACGCTATGATAACACCTAATTACTCGCTCCTCCAAATTCTATTGAGCTTACTCCAGGGCACTGACCAGCCATTCGAGCTCTTTATAACTAATCTATTAGATTAATAACATATATGACGGTTGGAATACCCTTGTGTACTCTATTATGCGTGTTTCGATTCGAATCTCATTCCACGATTGTCACGTCACTGAAAATGTAGAGTTTTCACCCGACGACTGGCACATCGTTAGTC
The DNA here is from genome assembly GCA_014673585.1 of Semibalanus balanoides. Lineage (NCBI taxonomy): Eukaryota > Metazoa > Arthropoda > Thecostraca > Balanomorpha > Balanidae > Semibalanus > Semibalanus balanoides. Next base: position 65,047 of record VOPJ01008102.1, read on the forward strand.
AAATATAAAAGCTACAGTTAATTGCAGATGGAGAGACAGAGGATTTGACATTGTACCGTATATCGCTAGCTCGTAAAGAGGAAGTTGATTCGGACCTCATTCATACAAGATCCGAGACTTCTGGAGCTCGATATACTTAGACAATGGCCCTTGACTCTAAGGCGTGAATTTGCGTGTCCGAATGGTAGTTCGACTGTCTTGAGATCGAGACACCAGTTGGTCAATTGGTGCTGGCGACTCTTGGTTTTGAGAACCTCAATACTAATAAATGCGATAAACTGAGAGATATGGAAAGTGGCCCAGTGACAGCGTGTAGACCAGCGTTTAGACAACGTAATTGGGCGCCACCAGTATGCGAGATATGCGTTCTTGGACCATTTCGCGGGAAAGGGAATATTGTGATCGAGACTTTTGATACATGTTTTGCCCAAAACGAAGACCTATGCGCGTGCGGCTTGCATCTTCCAATGGAAGTGAAGTTCTTATCGGTCAGAACTGCCGCTCATTGGGTTTGCAAGATCTCCCGAGCGCGAAATGTTGGACTGCAAGTCGTCCTGCATATATCATAACCTGCACGTTCACCATACATCTGAATCACATGTTAAATTGACAGATGATCAAGGGCGGCGCCAAAGGGGGGGCGGGGGACGCGTCCCCCGACATTTTCTGGATTCTTAACATTAACGCCTATGGAATGGAAATGGTTGCATGGAAAGAATCGACTTCAAAATGCCTCCGTCCCTCCCTACTTTCGGAAGGTGGCGCCGCCCTTGCAAATGATCGATCCATTGTGTGATAAGCCTTGAAGCTGGTCAGATCACTGTACAGCTATTTGCACGGATACGCCTGCTTTGATGGATTACTCCTCTCTTGTCGGTCATATGGCTCACAATAGGTCATTAGAGCTGGAGGCATAAGACACTGGGATCGGCCTTAACGTTTCAGACAAGCAGATGTTCTGTTTGCAGTATTCAGTTAAATCTCTTCGTTGACCTCCAACTCGAACGTTTTGGCTGTGACAATTCATCATTTGCATTGCCCTCCGTCCAGGAATTAGCATGCCTATTCTCATAACTAGGAACTCACTCAGCATCTTTCGTTGCAGATCCGTTCCAGCGTTAGGAATGGCTTGAACTACATGTGATCGGTACCTGGGCTTTCCTGCTTCGCAAGTTCAATCGCGGTATCAATACCAGGTCATCAATACCAGGTCAAATCGGTATCATTACCAGGTCAAATACCCGCCAGCTGAGTGCTGGCTCAGCTGACTGCAAGCTCAGCTGACCGCGCCGCGTGTTTAGGAATCGCAACCAAGGAGCAGGCTGGTGCTTAGGGAGACCTAAGTCAATCAAAAATATAGATATTGCTTTGAAGTTTTTAAGGGGCATCTTTCATACTTTGTTCTCTGAATATGTCTTCCAGTTTGTAATATATTGAACCATTTTTTGGATTTTATATAAAAAAATTCCCCGAAAAATATGTTTTGTCATCACAAAACTACAAATTTCAAAAATATATTCAAGAACTGGAAATTTATATTAGAAAACAAAGCATGAATGAATTTCCCTAAAAAATTCAGAGAAATACCTACATTTTTGACTGACTTATGTCTACCTAAGTACCAGCCTGCTCCTTAACTTGGTTGCAATTCCTAAACACGCGCCCGCGCCCGTTCGGCCGACGCACTGTCTGGTTTTTCTGACCAGGCATGGTTGGTTGGAGCATGGTATAGGTTAATGAGCGCCGCCGTGGTCAGTTTCTTGCCGGGGTCGTCTCTAATTGTACAGTCGAGGACGGCAGGTGACCTCAGCGCAGAGTTATTAGTGCAGGAATGCGGCTGTCGCCTGGACAAGCAGCATTGTTGAGGCTAGGGCATTGGAAAACCCTTCAGCGTATAAGGGCAATGGGAGCGCTAAAATATGCGGATATTGCTCTGATTAAATTGGGCAAGCGGAGAAGAGAACAAACGATGATGGTCTCCTTTTCTAGCTGCTACACTGATGGCAAATTTCACCATGGTGATTACTGATTGGTGATTACTTCTGAACTGAAAGCAAGTTTGTCCTATATCTACACTTGTTGTGTTAACACTCGAAAGGAAGGTATATCTATCTTTAAAGGAAATAGTTCACCTTCAACATGGGTTTTGAACTGAGATAGCAGTTTTGTAGCCCGTGTTGAAAAACCTGTCCTGCCAAGTTTTTGGCTGAAAAGGCTCTCTCGCCGTATATTTTGACTTTTTTGTCGAAGGAATGTGGGCCATAAATAAGAATGTCAAGTAATGTGGGCCTTAAATACACTGGGCAGAGGCTATACAGTAATCTTACCCAACTTTTTTCGATCAGATTGGCTGAGCCACTCGATTCATTCGACGTTGCCCAGAGAGGTACCTACGTATAAGTTTGATACAAATAATATGTAACGTCTTTCTGTCCTGATCGGCGCGATGGTATGTCCATTTTTTGACTATATGAAAAGAAGTTGTCCCTTTCACGATTGATCAAATCGTGGTTTATGAAAAAAAGTGTGCTGATTTCTTTTACAATGTGTCGACATCGCCATCAGTTGCCTCCCAGTGAGTCAAGAATGAACTCCTATGTTCGTTCTTAAATTGAGCCTGTACGGAGTTCTGAGTAGTGGAGACCGCGGCCATCACAACCCATCGTATTGTGCGTGGAGACGACGCCGTACAGTTCAGCCCCGCTCGTTGTTTATGCATGAAGCGGGGCGGCCGCCGGTATTCATGGAAGCTGGGGCTGAGTGTCGGATCGTTTCTTTGACTTTCTCTCCGGACGCGCGTGTGTTTTCATTATGGATAGGGAGGTTGCGCCATCAACCAGCCATAATATGGCGAAACACCAGACGGCTGCAGGACAACCGCAAAGTCGGATGAGAGGTGGTCCTCCCATGCTACTGCAGCTCAGTCTCACAACAACGGTAGTTAAGCAGGGGCGGAGGGGCGTAGGTTAGAGAAGTTGGGCGGGGGCTGAGCTGGGAAAAACTTGGTTAATGTACAGACTGGTTTTTGATTAAACTTTTTGGGAATTATTAAATCACGATTCATTTTAGAACATGAATGAGTCAATCACCGTTTATTTCATGGATACAAAATGATAAATGATTATTTCAGATTCAAAGAATCAGCAGCATTTTGATCAATTCACGTTTGATTCAACATTAAAACAATATTAAACAATTTCAATCGGCCTTGTTTCTATGCGGTTCTGATTCAATCCCCATTTATAAATCAAAAGATCCGGTGGTGAATCAATCATTCGTTTTATTCAAGGGATTTTGTTGAACGATTCATATCGATTAAATCAGAGTAGAATCAATAACCAGTCTGTTAAAGTACCATCCAAACCACAAAATATAGATTTCTCCCCGCATTTGACCCAACTTTCTTGTCCAAGTTGGTGGGCTGAACCCAAGTTGGGAGGGGGAGGCTGAAGCCCCCTTTTTATGGGAACACATTTCTATAATGGCGTAAATATTTACAAACGTATTAATGCTCGTGGAAAAATGATGAATGTTGAAAAAATCGTAAAAAATCGAGTTTTTGAACATTTTTTCCCCTTAAACCCTTCACACACGAGTTACTGGGATATATTCTGTAACGCGACTTTCTGGGGGAAGGGGGCTATTTATAGTCCCCTCTGTTTCCGAAAAACTGGACCCGATCTAAAAATCAAACGGCATTTCGATAGCCCTGCAAAAGTATAGACAGCAAACCTAATATTGTTAACCTCAGTGTCACTGATGACGTCACAGGTCACGTAAAAAAAATGTTTGATCGTGCCATCGAAAGTCCGATAGATGAAATTGTTCGGCGCACAAATGGAATATTTTAAACGCATTTATACAGTTGATAAATTAGTATAGTTCGTGTTTTTATGACACTTCACACTTCTAAGTACGCATTCTTGCCTGTTGATGACCTTGGTTCAGGTCAAGTCATCTGAGGGTCACGAGGTAAAACTGCATTTACGAGTCCAATAGGAGTTGTAACACATATTCATGGGTTCGTTTTTCGGGACTTAAATACGCAAAAATGACATTTGGAACATTGTTTTTGTTTTTCCTTCATATAAATTGAAGCAAAAAAAAAACACATAACATGCAATTGTTTATGCATGGTAATTGCTGTAGCGGTGGTTGAGTTTTGTCTTTGAAAGGTCGCCCGTTCGCAAGTCAGTCATTTTTGAAGACATTAGCCTCAATCTTGCTACACATATTCATTAGCCTCGTGTCAATTATATATACTCTCGTTTTTGAATAATTCATTTTTTTAAAACATTTTGTAGAAACAAAAGACTTATTTTTTATTTCCAAATTATTTAATTGCATAAAGTTACGAACATCGAGTTGGATAGTTAAGTTGATTATCTTTAATTTTGCATATGACAACTGAATCTATCTTAAAAAGTGTACTTTAGACAGCGATTTATGCAAACGATGTGTGGAGCTTTTCAGAAAAAGTTGGTGGGGAAAAATGTCATATTGACTGAACATTTTGCATGGTAAAGGTGAACAATGACTTTTTAAACGTCAGCAAACCCTTAAACCTGACATTTGTGCAATGTTAAGGGGGAAAATGACTGTTTCAATGTAAGGAAACCTTTAAATGTGACAAAAGTTGGTGGGACCAAACTCAAAGATGGTGGGGAATAGATCACTCCATCCGTGATTCAAACCCTTATTTTTCATCAAAAACCGCACTGGCGAGTTGTATGTTTGTTATTTGAGTTACATAAACTACTGTTGTCATGATCCATAATTTAGAAGGTTATCATCATCCCTTTGTGATATTTCGTCCATGTTCTTGTCCCTAAAACTGAAATCCGATGTGTTTGTCTCGGTGACTCCTGCCCTCAGACTCATCAGACTCAGACTCAGACTCAGACATACATTAAAGGGAATATAGCACCTTTAACATTAGTTTTTAGCTGAGATAGCCAGATTGTCGGGTGTACTGAGAAACCTCTTAATCTGAAATTTTTTCCTTCCAAAAACGACCTAGTTAACTGAGTTTGAACGCAAAAACCGTTGGTCATATGTGGTCATATTTCAACGTCCAAATCCCGTGACGTAATCGCATACGTCATCAGTTGTCACTCCACTTGATTTCCACCAGCATTGCTTTTTTGAACCGTCCACCCAGTATTTCAGGCTACCGGAAAGGTAATTTGGACTTGAACAATTGTAAATGAATGTCAATTTTCTTTGTCAGTTTCATTGATTTCAATTTTGAAAATCAATGGCAGACAGATGGTCTTTGGGAAAGGCCTAACTGTTGAATGGTAGTTCGAACGGCGGTAGCTGCAAATATATCCGCAATAGAAAATATTCAAGTACTAACTAATGTATTTCAACTCAATGCCAATGGGCAAGTTCACTATGGTGGAATGTTTAATAAATATAAATATTTATGTCAATTTGAACCGATTTCCAATTAAAAATTACCCATAGATGACTATGTGAGTTGACAAATGTGTTGATGGGGTGGCTGTCAATGTTCATGACAATACATCAACAAATATAAGACAGTTTGTGTTGTTTTACCGAGAAGTTCGGTTTTCCAAAAAACATGAAATTGGCCATACTTTGTGATTTTTCATTGATTTCCATTTGAAAATAATACAGACAAAGGTCTTACAAAGGGCCAAACTGTTGATGGGTGTCCTAACCGTTAGGCTTAAATAATCTCCCGCAATAAGAAGCATATGCAGTGCTAACTAATGAATTTCATTAAATGGGCTATCACACATTGGAACAAATTCACTCCTTGGTGTGGATATAGTTTTAAGGCAACTATCATTTTCAATTGTAAAGTTGGATTTCCTATTAAAAACATTTACTAGAAGCCTGTTAGAATAGACCCTAGTAGCAAACATTAACACCATTTGTATCGGCGTCAATATTTTTGCGAGTCAGGAACCAGCGAACGCAGTTTGTTTACGTTTTTAGCGCATTCTGATTTCAAGGAACGATTTTTTGCCGTTCGATGCCTCTTCTTGTGACGTCACAAACTCGCTTTGGTGACGCAATAATCGTTGTGACGTCACAAATGTAAACATATGAACTATTTGTCAAATTTACAACAAAATTCTGACTTTTTTCGCAAAAATGAATGCCAGGACCGTAATCAAGGGCATTATTCTCCATCAATTCTACATACTTTTTCCAAAGGTGCTATATTCCCTTTTAAGACCATCCACGATAAGCTCTTGGCTATTACGCACCGTGTCGCTAGCGGCCGGGGCAGCGGTCAAAATGGAATATCTCTGGTTATAGAAGTCCTAAAATAACATTACAAATACCAGTATATAGCCCATGAACAATGCTTTCGGATGATATATTGTGTTCTTATTTTTGAACAAGCTATGACCTTTGAGGCCAATAATATGACTTAACATTCACACCAGAGGCGCGGCGGTTAGTAATAAAGCGTATCGCACTGCTTCTTCTCCGGCTGTAATTGTCTAAACAAAATGAATTCACCGCTAGTTACAAGATACATTATGTGAAAACAGGTTCACAAGGTCTTCGGTCCCATATCGACCAATAAGGTCATGTAAATTACTTGATATCAGATGCATTGTATCCGAGAGTCACACGAGGAGATGCGTTTCAGATAAGTATACCGGGCACAATGAAAAGGTTCTTAGCTAAATAGAGTCTTTTCTGAAAATACGCATTTTCTTGTTACTTATAACTTGTTTGGTAAAGTAAGGCCATTTTTTTTTTTTAAATATCTTAACTTTTAGTTACTGCAATAGCTATATGATATTAATTCTTCGTCAGGCAAAAGTGAAAAGGTCGGATTATATTACTGACTCAGTTGTATTCGGAAAGGTCATGGCACCACGAATGCGGTTGAAGTTAATATATTTTTTGCCTTTTATTCAAATTATTTCCTTTTTCGTCAATTCCTGTTGAAATGATAAAAATGGTTTGTGTTGAGGCTTTTTGAGTGAGCACTTGAACAGTTTACCTAGGTGTGCATTGTGCAAGCCGTGTTCAGTCATCATGCCAGTCTTACATTACCAAAAATTAAAAACAAATTGTTACAATGCAGATGTGTATTTTGTTCACACAGCACAGTACACGTCAGCACAGTTTCTAAACGCCCAGTGTTCACATTAGTAATTTGGTAGGATATAGGAGACGTCAGAGCAATCTTCGGCAGGGGTCTCTTCGTCGGATGTGTTGATGGCCGTTTCGGTAGATGATGGTGAATCGTCGCTGTCGTCACTGACACAAGTTCACGCATATTAGCCGTTTTCAACGAAGGATTTATTTTTTTGCCCGGTAGTACCAGGTAGTAAACGCGGTAATTTTTCGTGGCGTTTTGGGTAATTGAGTCCTAGGAACACGGCTTTTCCCAAGATATTTTGGTAATCAATTGAAACTTTAATTGAATTCATGTAGCAATTATCTTTCTTACAATGCAAAATTTTAATGTTTATTTTCTTTGTATAATGCAAATTCATGAACACATATTACCGGGTACTACCGGGTATTGCATTCATGTACAATTATGCTGCTCTTACAATGTAAAATTTTAAATGTTAGTTTTCTTGTATAATCAATTCAATTGAACACATATTGCCTTATTAACGCGGGACTACCGGTACTACCGGTCTGGTAAACTTAAGTCTAAGAGCGTGGCTTTTCCAAAAATGTTTGGTATCAGTTGAAACTTAAGAATTCATATACAATATCTGGCTCTTGCAAATGTTAAATTTCCCGTTGGTTTTCCTTTGCATAATTAATTAATAAATAAACAACATATTACCGGGTACTAATCGGGTACTACTAGGCCGGTAGTACCCGTAGTTACCCGGTAATATGTATTTCAATGAATTTTTATTATACAAGAAACCTAAACGGAAAATTTCGCATTGTAAGAGCAGCATACATTTGTACATGATTCAATAAAGTTTCATTGCTACCAAAAATATCTGGGAAAAGCCGTGTTCCTGACTCACAATTACCCAAACCAGCGGAAATATTACGCGGGTACTACCGGGTACTACGGGTACTACCGGGTAAAAAATCAATCCTTCGTGAAAAACGGCTATTGGCGCGCTCTCGCCGCGCCAATAGGTACCGGGCGCGCCGTCGGCAGCCCGCCGGGCCGTGCTCGGATCAGCTTCAATGCGACCTGGACAGCAAAGTCGCAAAGAAACGCAGACGAAACTTATGCCTCAGACCTCAGGAAAACTCTGGGCTACAGCCTACAATAGACATAAGAGCGCGATGAGCGCCAAACTTTGGCCGGTAGTTGAAAAGGTAAGATAATAACATGCAGTTTTCAAAAATAATGTTGTATTTAAGTTTGATCTGTCAGAGGCGAGGTCACGAGAGATATTCTTCATTTTCTGTGAGAAATGACGCTAAAATACCGATGAGCTTTTTCTGTCATAACCGATAAAATATATTTCCGTTAAAAGGTATGTCTACAGTGAAGATGCAATCAGAGGAACGATATGACGAATTCAGTGCATCTCGCAAGCCTGAGAAGAGTGCTGACTTTAGGCCTTTAATGTGACTGAACCGAGTGACTTTGAATAAAAGGAATGGTGTCCTGGCATGCATTGGACAATCATCTGATGATTGATCTCTTAATTATATAAAAATACGATAGTCGATATCAAATGCTTTTTGGTCGCTTCTTCGCCCGCTTGCGACACTGTGTTACGGCCTCTCGTCAGTGGCTAAAACGGTGAACCTGGGAAGTAAATGAGCACGCAAACACGCAGACACACACAGACATACACACACCGCAGTGGCAGATTGGTCACGTTACTCCGCCGCCACCGCCGCGCAGATGGCGCTTCCGGCGTCCCTCGAATAGGCGCGCCGGGAGTCGCGTCAGGTCAGGCGGGAGCCGCGTCAGGTCAGGCGGGAGCCACGGATGGTGCCGTCATGGGCGCCGCCTGCTACCATGCGTGCAGGCCCGCGTGCTAACAACCAACGCTCGCCTCAGGGCCTGCGTGCTTACATCCAACCCTCGCCTCAGGCCATGCGCGTGTCTGCACTGTTGGCCAGCTCAGCAGGGGGCGGGGCGCCGCTCCGCGATAGAGCCTGCGATCGGCGCCGCGCCGCGACTGCTGTACACGGCTCGTGCGCTGCACGGGCCGGGTGGCTGATGCTGATGGAGCTCGGGCCGGGTGGCGCTGAGCTGATGGAGCGGTAATGGCTGAGTAATGACGGAGTCACGGCGGCGTAACGGCAGACCGCCAGCGCCCAGAGGAATGTGGTGTAATTGGCGGCAGCCTCCCGGCGCCGAGATCGGCTGCCAGCACCTGCCGCCTACTGCCGAACCGTTCACGTAATGCGCGTTTTGCTCGGGAGCGCTTGTTCGTCGTCGATTCGGTGGTGATTTGGGCGCGCTGAGATGTGTAATTTGGGGTGAGATGTGTAATTTGGGGTAAGTGTGAGTGGTAACGGGGCCCGTATCAGTGGCCAGCTGCTACAAGCGTAGCATATGTGGGCTGGTAGTCTCTTGAATGTAAAAACCGCGGAATTGAAAATAAAATTAATGCTATGGCGGTGAAGAATTATACACGCAAACCGTTTTGGCCCAGGGCATCCGATAAGTACTTGAGCTTATTCCATTTTGGTGAGTGTTCTCGAATGCCTAACATCATAAAACCATTTAAATGAGACTGAGCACCAAAAGTACCACGACCAATTGAGCAAATAACTGATAAGATACATTAGCCAGCCCATGGAAATGAGAAAAATCAATATCACGAAAGCTAAACTAGTCGTTCTAAACCCTAAAGATAACACGTTTCCCTTGCTTATGCCCATAATACAAAGAACAAATGCTACTGGTCTAACTCACTGGACGGAGGTAAAACAGCTGCCCTGTTTGCCTTACTATACGCATGTTGTAAGTCCTGCACTCAGTCTCCTGTCACTGCAGGCGGGCGTTTGATGGCAATCTTCACCAGCTCCAAAACACGCCGTGATTTGACGCGGGTGGCCGATCCTGTGTCAGATAACGAGAACAAATGTGCTCTGGGGGCGCGGAAACACGCAGTTAAACCTACTGACAGAGACTACAGATAGTTGAGTGCCATTCAGACGCCGTTAATCACGGCTGCTGTTTAAGGGGCTTGTAAGTTGTCCAGGTAGAAAGTTTAGAGGGATGACATCAAGAGCCATCCTGTGTTTGTGAGCTGACTGAAGCTCATTACATTAGCATCACGCTGCGTTAACTGAGCTGTTTGGCGTCTCTTGGCATGCCCCACGGTGTACTGAAGGTATTCAGTCACTGTCTTCCTGGGCAATGTGGGTATGGTAAGCAAGGTGATTATTTGTGCAGGTACAGACGAGCGTTGAGCTTACCTTTCGTCGAGAACACCAGGGATTACACGTATAAGGACCTGTACAGTGTACATTTGAAAAGCAATGATCGTCTTGAAATACCACCGTGGAACTTCTCTGAAGCTTGTTTTGTAACGTCCTTAATTGCGGCTATCGTTCACAAATATCTGTAAAAATTTAACTGTTATACAATTATTCCAAGGAATTCACTGATTCAGTGATTGCGTTTTTAGTCGTGTGTTTTTTTTTTGCGTTTTTTGTTGCGTTTAGAATAAGTCGTAGTGTACCTACCATGTAGCGTTTTTGCCAAATAACAATGAATGAACGAACGAATGAATGAATGAATGAATGAATGAATGAATGAATGAATGAATGAATGAATGTATGAATGAATGAATGAATGAATAAATGATTGAAGGAACGAATGCATTATTAAACAACGTTGAAAAGCTGACATTTGTTTGTCATAACGATTAACGTCTCTTCTGAATTAGTGAATGTTTGAGTTCACTACTGCAAGTAACAGTTAAACAATAAAATTCCAAATGAATGAACAAAAATAATTGTCCTGCACGATGTTTTCCATATCGTATATTGCATGCACGATATCGCCTAACATTTGCTAATGGGTAGTTACCCGATGTCTGATGTCTCACACGGTGGCATTCAACGGTTTGTTGTTAACAGAGTTAATTACAGAGTCTTACCCCTCTGTTTCCTCGCTCCTCCCGGACAGCCAACTGCTTACTTCCGCTTGGGAAGACCATTCTATACTGCCGTGATGTAAACATATCCTCGTCAACTGCAGCAACACATCCTCCTGCGCCGTCACCGTCAGGGGAACACATCCTGCTGCTCCGTCACCGTCAGGGGAACACATCCTGCTGCGCCGTTACCGACAGGGGAACACATCCTGTTGCTCAGACAGGGGAGCACATCCTCCAACACATCCTGCTGCTCGGTCACCGACAGAGGAAACCCGCCCCGCTCCACGAATAACGAGTCTATGAGCTTGTTTGCGGCTCTGGCGCCGTAGCCAACGGATGACGGACGGTAGAAAGTGAGATAATTGTGAAAAATGGTGACTCGGTGGTGGTTCTAATCGAACAACGGGCGGCGGACGCGCACAGGCGCACCGCAGCAGCGATCATTAGCGAACACAATTGAGACCTTTGGAGCGATCGTCATCTGGGCTAATGCTCCGACATTAGCGGTCACGGTTATTCAGCCGTAATTTGCGAGGAGGAGATCGTAAGCGTGTTGTGGTTTCATGAAATTTCGGAAGCATTTGGGGCGAATTCGACGATTTGTCCAGAAAACTGGCATACCTGTAATGGCTAAGTGCGACTAAAGGCAGTGCAAATATGAAATTACTAGCAAAATCACAGAAGCGGTAAGCTTATCCTTTAAAGGATATCCTTTAAGCTTATCCTTTAAAGGATATCCTTTAAGCTTATCCTTTAAAGGATATCCTTTTAGCTTATCCTTTAAATTTGCAAAGCTTTGCAAACTGTGTGTGACTTCTAACTGCAAATAATGCAAAAAAATAACTTTTGCTTATTTAGTCAGTTGTTGAGTTCACTTAACGTCTACATTGCCCAGTAATGCAACTGCAAACATAACTGAGATGGGCATACGATTCTCAGCTCTTCACAAAACTTGTTTATATCTCTTGGACAATGTGCGTATCATCATTCTCTAAACCTCCCATGAAATTACCACTTACACCCCTTGAGCACCACCCAATTTGCCATAGACCACAGCTCTCTGTTCTGAGTATGGGACCGATGTGAACGATAGGAGCTCGCTCCCATAACCCGATCCCTGCTCGGGGCGCGCGGGCCCGTGCTGCCGGCTCCCGGTGCCGCCGCTAATGAAGGTCTGACTGCGTATAATTGGGCCTGTCAAGTGAACTCAGCACGAAAACAGTCACCTCTGTTTGTCTCGGCGGTAGCCTCGCGAATTCCTCGGCAGGGGAACAGGTGATTAAATGGGTGGTTTGCCATAGGGAAGGGTAGAGTAGAGGGTCCTGAGGATGATTTGCTCGGTCCGAGACATGTTAAATGGTGTTGGACCAGCGGCCTCTGTTATTGGCACTCAACGCACGAATAGTTAGCGCATTGTTTTTATCAAACAGGCACAGGATCGGCTCACAGTTTCTATTTACGAAATGCCGCTGTGGGTTTCTCTTCGCTAGCAGCTTCCCACAGGTTGGGAAAATTGAAGTAGTTTCCTTCGTAATGTCAGTGTTCAACACCAGCCTGGCATGCCATCAGAAAACAACTGCCACTGCATAGTGCACTGCGTGTTGTCGTTATCCTCTTCAGTGTGGGTCTATCGCTTTAAACGTGAGAGAGTGGAATAGATAATGTATTTTGCGTGCGCAAAGCTGCCTATTGGGATCGATTACGGTTTCAAGGATGGCATTTAGCTGACCAATAATGTGTGCTCCTCTGACCAACAGCCACTACTTAGTCGTGCAATACGGTTATTTCGGGAGCTGTCAACTCACATAACCTAATCCATCTTCTGTTTAAATGGCCTGATGATATCAGTGGCGAGAAAGTGATGCTCAACACATGGTGTTTTGAGCCCGATTGTCATCGTATATTGCTACACACACCGGTGTCGATTTGTATAATATTGGGGGGACCCGCCCCCCCCAATTATGTCAAATTTTAACACTAGGCCTATGGCGTTGCATGGCAAGAATGGAGTTAAAATCTATAAAGTTAACATTAGAGCCCCAATCAGTTTCATAAATTGGCGCCGCTGGCTACACAGTACGCGCCACCACATCAATGATACGCAGTGAAAAAGATCACTCAAAGACCACATCACTAGAAGCAGCATGAAAAAGATGTAGGACACGCGGATGGACTCTGCGGGCTCAGTTTGATAAATAACGCTCAAAGCATGATGAATTGAATCAATTATGCCCGTAGGACAAGCTACATCCCTCGCCAAAGCTACATCCCTCGCAAGTTTCCAGTGACGCTTCACTTTCAATTCCAACTCAATCTCGCTGGATCGCACCACCAATATCAGAGATATCGATGAAGTGCGATTGACTGCCGGTCGGTGAAAGCCACCCGAGGCAGCCCCGCTTACAAATGCCCAGCGAGTGGCCATTATCACCTGCACCACATACGACGGCTGTTCGCTCTGCGTGTTCGTCAGATTTCCCCTGCGTACCTATCTCTGATTGGGTGCGACTTGGTTGGCAACTCAGAGGCGAAGCAAATCGATAAATACATAGTTCGCTGGTACGGGAACATTGTAATTTATATGAAGAAAAAAACATGACACTATGTCTATGAGAAGCTCCCAAAGATTTCAGACCGGAGTTCTGTCGATACGCGAATGCCTTCTACGTCCTCTGTTCGTAGCATTCTTTCCAAGGACGCAGGAACTTTAGGAGTGTCATGGAAAGCCAGTCAAATGTCAACCTCGCTTTTAGAGAAAACCGACCCCCTATTCAATATTTATTTACATTTGGGGCATTCTCGCCTTTGCAAACCTTTTGCCATAAAAAATACCACACCAAGCAAAATAGAATGTTTGAGCCCCAAAACATTGCAAAAAAGTTAAGGAGCCATGGCCCCCTGCCCCCTGTTTCTACCCCTATGATTAATCTGGACGTTTCAGTATTCGTATGCCAAGTTTTCGGCGATTTTTCCACCTCGCGTCTGCGCCACCTTGACGGTGGCCGCAAACCTGGCCGGAGAAATCCACGCACCCCGCGCGGCCCTCCTCGGCTAACTACGCGCACCATAGCTCCACTATGAGGCGGCGGCTGATGGATAAAGCCCACAATGGTCGCTAGAAACCGAGATAACGATCACCGACCAGTACTAGTAGCAGCATGAAAAAGACGTAGGACACACGGATGGACTCTGCGGGCTCAGTTTGATAAATAACGCTCAAAGCATGATGAATTGAATCAATTATGCCCGTAGGACGCGCGCGGAATGTGCTCTAACTGGAATATAAATGATCTCAGGGCGGGTCGCGAGACACCAGTCCGGCGATCTGTCCATTCACTGGCCAGCTTTTGGTGTAGTTGTCGGGGCGGCATCCGGTGGCTTGCGATGTATAAAGCTAGAAAGCATGACCGACGATGTGTTGGTGCGACGCGTATCTCCTGGCACAGCGCCAAGATTAGTCGGCTTACAGGATGTTCCATGACAGCTGCTTACCAGACAGCTGCTCCTGAGGTGGCAAAACAAAGCATCTTTCTTTCGGAGTCACTTTCCCTTAGTCGTAAGCACCGCATAGACGAAAACAAAACAGGACGTGACGCCCGGGTATTGTTTGTTTTGTGTCTGTGACTAAAAACGGCAAACAGCTTAGAGTTCGGGTGAACTTCAGAACCTACCGCTTGGCATGGCCTCACCTTCCCAGAAAGCATTTTTGTCTGGCGCTGGTTTCTTTTTAATTTCAAGGCTCGTCAACAACAACAGAGGAAACTACGGGGTCGTCCGTTCGGCTACCCTACCGCTAAAAAGCCACACAGGGAAAGTTGTTTGTGGTTATCGACAGGCGTGATGTATTAAGTGACGCCATTGACTTGACCCCTGCTGACGAAGGTCGGGTCAGACCCGGGTCAGACACGCAGAGGGGTCACGAGAGGTGGCCGCAGCCAGAGATAGCGTCATGGACGACTTCAGAATTATAAGCAGCAGTGATGTAAGCGGTTGGATGAGGCGTTGGTTGGTTCGTCTCTGTTACAAACCGCGCTTTGGACGCAGCTGGTCACGGTCTTGGTGCACATTCTGGTGGCCCGTTTGGTACATCATGGAGCTCTATGTACCACGCAATACCTTCCAGTCGAGTTACATACGTCATTTTGTATAATCTGCTGGTTCTGCATAAGCCGTTATTCTCCTAGATGCTTAAGTTGTATGGTCTGTTAATAGTTTGTTACTTAAAAAATCACGTTTACTCGTGTCCCGAAAACCAGCTGTACTCTCGACTGCACTTTAACCCGCGTTTGACCGGGGTCTTATCCGAACGCCATTGACCGGGGGGGGGGAAATATTGCCCCCTCGTTATCTCCGGAACCGATATCGTAGCGAGACGCGCAAGGCGTCGTTCGAAAGCTCTCATCGAGACGCACCTCAAGCATACTCTTTTTTTTTAATCAAGGTCTGTTAAATCCATTTGCAAGGGATGCGACCTTGCAAATGTTGCTTGAACACCACTCTTTCACATCTATTCCTGTTTTTGAGGTAACACATTTTTTTATCGTAAACAAATAAATAAATTGATAAATAAATTATAAAAAATCAAAACTTTGGAGAACAAATTATATTAAATTTGTATACAACATACAATTTTCTATCTTCCGTTTTTGGGGTTTTTAGTTTATCATGACATGTAACCATCTTACAGCTGCTTGAAACTTAAGTGATTTTGTCGCTAAATTCAAGAAACGTGACGTCACAAAACGATATATCTAACCCCCCCAAAATTTGAAACATTTCCAAATTTTCCAGCGATGTAAAATTGATGTGAAGGAAGGTACTGAAAGTTTCAGGTTGATATCTTTAATTGTTTGTCAGTAATCGCGAATAAACGGCAGGGGGGTTATATTTGCCCCCGGTCCAAGCGCGGGTTAATCTAATTTAAGTTAAATGTTATGTTTCGAAATGTTTTTATTCAACTTTTTGGCATTTATTGGCAGCGTTACAATACTAATCTGTAAATTTCTAACGATACACAATTTGGTAAAACGACCAATAATGAAACCTTTCAATCTTATGCCTCAACCAAACAAACACCCCGGAATACAAGAGAAGCCCGCGGTACTCTCTTACCTGACCTCTGACCTCTGAGAGAGGTTCCGGCGGACGACCTCTGACCTCTGAGAGAGGTTCCGGCGGACGACCTCTGACCTCTGAGAGAGGTTCCGGCGGACGACCTCTCTCTGAGAGAGGGTTCGGCGGACGACCTCTGACCTGAGAGAGGTTCCGGCGGACGACGTCTGACCCCTGGAGGGTTCCGGCGGACGACCTCTTGACCTCTGAGAGAGTTCCGCGGACGACTCTGACCTCTGAGAAGAGGTCCGCGACGACCTCTGACCTCTTGAGAGAGGTATCCGGCGGACAACCTCTGACCTCTGAGAGAGTTCCGGCGGACGACCTCTGATCTCTGAGATTAGGTTTCCGGCGGACGACCTCTGACTTCTGAGAGAGGTTCCGGCGGCGTCTGACCCTGAGAGAGGTTCCGGCGGCGACCTCTGACCTCTGAAGAGGCCGCGCGGACGACCTCTGATCTCTGAAGAGGTTCCGGGATGGACGACCTCTGACCTCTGAGAGAGGTTCCGGCGGCGGACCTTCTGACCTTTTTATGAGAGAGGTTCCGGCGGACGACGTTCTGACCTCTGAGAGGAGTTCCGGTGGACGACCTCTTGGCTCTGAGAGAGGTTCCGGCGGACGTGTTCCGGCTGCCGCCCATCTCGCCGAGCTCGGAAGGTTGTTTGTTTACCATCTGCGGGCGGCACCGGCAGCGGCCCGCGTCCCGACGGAGCCGACCCCGGGTCCCGACGGAACACGGCTTCCTGTCACGTGCCGCACCGCCGAGACAACACGTGTGTCTCCAGCGGGCTGCGACCGAGCCGCGGCACGTGGCTCGTGCCACGGCGTGGCAGGCCACCGCGGCTGTGGCGTCTCAGGCCCTCCCCCGGCCATCCCCTCCTTCTCCGGCGGAAACGACGCACAAGGGGCGGGGGGAGGGCTGGAGGCGGTCGATGGGACGGGGGCGGAGAGACAGTGCCGGCGGCGGCACAGAGGGAGATCGGGTGTCTCCCCGACGATCAGCTTCCGCTGCGATTCTCTCTGTGTGTCTGTCTGTATGTGGGTGAGGGTGTGGGTGTGTGTCTTTGTGTGTTGGTTGGTTGTCTGGGGAGATAATCTGGAGCCCGCCGGATGTGAAGACTGCTCAGGTCTTTAGCGGCTGGCCGGGGCAGCTGAGACAGCTTAACAGGCGGATGTCGTGCGATGTAGCAGTACAGGCAGGGGGGGTCCGCTCCGGCCTCTTAAGCACTATACAAACAGGGAGACAAATATGAGCAACATCCACAGCTTGTTTGTGTTCACGCATGCACTCATGAGCCAGATTCTGCTGCAGACATCTCTCAACCAATCAGCGTCAGCCATTGCTCGACGCTCATTGGTCGACGGCTGAATGACGCGTAGGTGGGTCAGGATAGCCGAAACATTAATTTGTTTACGTAACGCTGATCGGCATGCGCGTGCGGAGGTGATGGGTGTCTATGAGCTTTTCATGTTTTTTTCTTAGTTTTAAGAAAGCGTTAATAATGATTGAAAATGTGCATGTGAAAAGCCCAATTAATTCTTGATTCGATGGAGTGCAATGTATTGACTATTTAGTGACCGTGCTGGGCGACAGAGCCATGCAACAAACAACGTTGCGTCGCGGACCGCGACATCCGTTGTTTATGTATTGGAGCCTCTTGTGCCTGAAGTTTTTTCAACCAATCACGTCAGCCACGCTCGACGCTCATAGTCGACGGCTGATGACGCGTAGGTGGGTGAGAATAGCCGAACATCATTTGTTTACGTAACGCTATCCGCAAGGCGCCGTTGTCCCCAGTTTTTCGCCCGGAGCGTTCTACCTGGTCTATATAGCCTTGAGTACAGGCCAGCCGTGGTGGCGGGGATGTGGTATTGGTAGATCACCTGTGGAAGCTGCAGATCATATTGCATTGACGTTTCAATAATGATATTGTATGCGACTATGATGTCAAGGAACGTTTTTTCACATGTGTTGGCATTAGGGTTATTACCAGTGGTGGGCATCGTTAGTAAGAAATGTAGTTCCGTTATTCGTTACTCCGTTACTCATAACATTAATTTCGTTGATTACTGCTCCATGATTCGCGACAAATGTAGCGGAAGTTGCATTAGTTGGTTACTCCGCTGCGTTAGTTTAACCCTCGCCAGTGCAGATGGATGATGTCGGCACCCTTCGGTTTTTCGAGAATAACTCGCGCATTTATCTATCGTTTGCAATGAAACGTGTATTACCATATGCCAAGCAATGTAAAAAGCATTAGCGCGTGGAGTGTGGTATTTTCCTAATTATGCACTGGATACCGCACTGGCGACATATGGTAAAAGACTTACTGAACTCTGCTGTGTAGTAGATATTTGTGATCTCGGCGTTTTTCAAAATTACTGCACTCGCTTCGCTCGTGCAGTAATTTCAAAAAAATGCCTCGATCACAAACATCTACATACCAGCATCGTTCAGTAATGCTTAGTACCTCATTAAATAACAATTTTGACACGGACTCTGCGAAATTCAAACCTCTTCTGCTACTGTCCACGACCCGTGACCTATGACCCGTTTATCAAGGTCATGTCGACGCAACTGGCGTATCGTATGTAGTATTGATGCTAGTAAAATGCACCCTGATGGTTGTTCAGGAGCATATAAACAGATGTTAGCATGTATTTTTTTCCACTGAGATCATGATCTCGGTTGACCATTTCAGAGGTCAACCGAGGTCCGAACTCTGATGACCTGACATTACTTTTTGGGCCTCTGACAGTATTTTTGACTAGGGCATTTTGTGACGCTTATATCAAATTTGGCATCCATTTTACATAATAGTGTGCTCCACTGGGAATTTTGCACAGGTCAACTGAGGTCACTGACTTCAGATGACTGAAGATGATGTTTTTACCTCCCGTATATTGTAATAACATTTCATGGCTAAGTATGTTTGGAAGATCTCTACCAATTGTAGGTATGTACATAATTATATAATTAAACGTCTGTGTTACACAATAATGAATGCAGATATCTGATAGTGATATTAGATTAAGCTCAATGGTAAAATAAGGTCATCAGGTTAAAAATCAACAGGAATCTAGAGTTGATAGAACATATTTATCTAACGACAAGAAATGTGCTCCACTGTATTGACGAGTCTAGCTTGATTGGAAGCCAGTCTCTGTACACACACGATTTGGATGACATCCGGGTCATTGGCATGACCTCAGATGTCACCTAATAACTAATGACCTTAAAACTGGGTATCAGCGACTTCCTCTCATCACATGCATCACTCTCAAAATAATACAGTTTTCATTTTGTGTAGGCATACTTATATTTTCCCCGCTAGTGGTGCCCGCGTCCTTTTCATACCGGCCCATTATCTCAACACAAAATTTAGGGAGTAACGAAGTAACGGACTTTATCATGTATACTATGAAGTAGCGGAAGTTACTAGGCCCGTTACCTGTTTTGAAAAGTATCGAGATCGTTACTTAGTTACTATACAAAAACAAGGTAGCTCCGTTAGTGACGGAGTAGTGGAGTAACGGATGCTGCCCACCACTGGTTATTACTTACCCCTCTACGGATTGTTACTGATTCTCGAACGGATTACATTCAAGTTTAGTTCTGATACTGCTGTCATGAGGTACAAACTGAAATGTATTTGCTGGGCATGTGGACCAGTGCATGGGGTATGCAGACTGCGCCGAATTATGTGCTAAACTAGAGTTGGTAAGCAATTATTTGGTATAAATAATTATGTTCTTTCAGAATGTTAAATTCTTCAAATCGTATAATATGTCGGCCAGACCTTCACACTTCCCTTCACACTTCCCAACATTTTGATTCTTGCAGAGGCGTGAATTGCCTTGAACCCTGCGACCCAGCACACCCAGAGCTGCTGCCCGAAAATACTATGCGTTTTCCTTCCGCTCTCCCGAGATATTGGGGAAACTGCCGTCTGCGTTAGACAGATGCTGCTGCATTATCAGATGAATTGTGCGCGTTGAATGGTGCGTGTGACAAACCCTGTCCTAAATCGAGAGGACAAGCTCATAGGTAAAGGCTTAAAAGTCAGTCGTCGAATGCCAAATAATCCTTTCCGAGAACTGTATAGGAAAATTCAGAATACTTCGGAACCAGCCAACGCACCTTTCAGTACCCGGAAGTATTTGCATAATCAAGGTCATCTCGTTCTATGCTATCAGTGCAGCTGATTCTGAAAATGAAATGACAATGGCAACTCTCTGTCATAATTCACAATCACTCTCGCACTCTTGCAGACCATTTGTTACTATCCAGGTATGTAGACAGGATTCGTCAGGGGGGGGGGGAGGCGGCACCTCAAAAGGACCTTCCCGAGCGTTGAAAGGCCCCCCTCCCAAAAATGAAATCGATATGAAAAACTCTACTGATTTCGGCCACCTTATTTTGTGATATACCTTTTTTCCTTCAACTTTTAATTGGCTGGACTGGACTGGACCAGGACCCTCAGGACCCCCAGAGAGGCTAATGAGCAAGGTACGTAGTCAGGATTTCGCCCAGGTGGGGGGGGGGGGCCTCGAGAGGGCCCATTTCAGAGCGTTGAAAGGGCCAGGTAAAACGGATGAAAAGGTCTGCTCCCTCCGTACTAGTGAGGGGCCCATTTGGCATGTTCATGGGCCTCTTCTGAAGTTCCTGACCGCCCAGGGGCCCTGTTCAGTCTGGTCCAAGGGACCCCTCTGACCTGCACAGCGGCCCTTTGAACCTCGCAGGGGCCCTCTGGTCTGGCTAGGGGCCTTCCAGCCTGCTCAGGGGCCCTTTCCACCTGGTAAGGAACTGCGCAGGCTACTTCTTTGCCCTACCGACATGCTCAGGGGCCCCTCCGACATGCCCAGGGGCCCGCTTGACCTACCCAGAGACCCCAAGACCTTCCCAAGGGCCCTCTGTGCTGGCTAGGGGCCCATTTGACGTTTTCAGGGGGCCCTCTGACCTCCTCAGGGCCTTTCAACCTCCCCAGGGGCCATTTCGACCTGCACACGCACAGGGGCCCTTCTGACCTGCCCAGGGGCCCTCTGTGCTGGCTAGGGACCCTTTCGGCTTGTACAGGGGCCTCTCTTGACATGCACAAGGCTCTTGTGAACGTCCAAGGACCCTTTGTTCTTTCAGAGAGGGGCCTGATGGCCCTAAAAGACCTCTGAAGTGCTCTAAACTCTTTAAAGACCACCGCTTCGCGTGGTCTTCGACCCATGATACCGCGATTCGCGCAGTCTCGTCGACACTTTTCGGCGCGCCCGCCCAGAAGAGCCCACCGGGCCTCCAAGGGGAGGGGTGTCCACCTCCGCCGCCCCCTTGGCTTCGTGTACTACCTGCTACTACCTGCACCTGAACATCCCGGCTGTTCCATGTCGGTCTATTTGCGGCGGCCGCTTCGCAGCAACACCTTCCACCTCCAGCTGCGTCGCGTCGGCCGCGTCGCGTCAGCCGGTGCCCCCGTGTCGGCACGGCAGCTGTCCCCGACCGAGCCATAACGCCTCACAGCTGCCGCCGCGGTGCCGCCGGTGTCGACAGTGTCGACAGTGGCGGAGTCAGCTGCCGTCTGCCGCAGCTGCCGCCGACGGCCGGCGTCGGCAGCGACGGCAGCGACGATCACCAGCCGTCGGCAGCGACGGTCACCAGCCGCCGGCAGCGATGGTCGCCAGCTGCCGGTCCGCCCAAGGTAGTAACGATACTCAGAGCGAGGCGAGAGTTGTGCTCAGTTGCTCGTGACTCTTTTCGAGTCGCAGTTAACTGACGAGTGGCTGTGGTGGTGAGGTTTGAGGAAGGCGTATGTTGATGTAGGATGTCGATATCTAACTAGTATAGGGAATATAATGAAATATGTCTTATTGTGAACAATAAGTTACTCGAGAAGCTTGTGATCTACCCGTTGTTCGTATTTGTCCACGAAGTAATTCGCAATAATTATGTATGTGGCAGCCTGAGTTTATTCATTTTCTCCTATTTTGATGCTCGCATTTTGTGCGACGCTTCCTGACGCTATATTTTGATCTGAACGCATGATTGTTTGCATGTTTGAGCATAAAAACATTGTATTTATACAACATTTTGTATTTATGTTATTTGTAATGTCTGTATTATTGTCGGCATTCAGAATACACATTGTCGACAGTTACTGATCGCTTCTTCTCTGGACGTTAACACAATGCATCACTCCTTATGGGTTTACCTATAGAGTATTCAGCAGCATGTTTTGTCCAGTGAGTCAGGGACGCACAATAACTCATGTCTGCACTGTATACACTGCCAGGTTTTCAGCCATCCTGATTTTCCGCATATTGATAGCGTAGATGATTATATGTACGCATTTTATGTCGATAGGGAAGAGGCGGATCCGTTGTGGTTGTAGTTTCCTCAAGTTTACGAGTTTCCATATTCGCTGTGCTCTGTATGTGTCCTTGACGCTAGCCTGTTCTGTCTATCAAAATACGTTTTTGACACGATGGGAAGTGAATCTTGTGTTTGTATTTCACGCACACAGCACATAACAATAACTTACATGCATTCAATCAACACTGACTAGAAATAAATTAAAACATCTACAAAGGAGTTGATGCACGGGAGCACACAGCATGAGCTCAAAATATTAGGTTTTTTATTTCACTCTTAGCATTTAAGCCTATCAACGATGGAATATTGGTCAAACGTCACCTTTGAAAATAAGAGTTGACTAAATACAATTTTCTTTTTAGGTTGAAATCGTTACTATCCGCATATCACTCTTTCTTCCCCGAAAAACACCACGAGCGAACTGATACGAAAACACGTACCAACTCATCAAAAACGAACAACATCAGAACATTATTTCATCGTACATTTAGACACAAAACACTGTTCAACGACGGGGCCAGGCGGTGCTCGGCGATCGGGCTGTCATTCTGTCATCAGCCGGAGGTGACAGATCACCACAGAGATATGCAGACCGCTCTGTAAAACACGAGAGGAGCGTCAGCAAATGCTTGATATACGGCAAAAATGTATGTATGTAGATGGTTTATGTTACATATATATTATATGCATTAGAAAGCAATTTGTCGACAAGTTTTCCAATTAGCTAACCATGTAACATCAAATTAATTAAAATGCATACATTTCTAGTTCACGCTATATGCAAATGCAGGACAACCTAATTTATGGTTGTTTTTCAATGTAGATTACATTGATGCATTTTGGTCTTAATCCGAAATGTAGACAAGTTTGTCAATGCGTTCCCTACAAATATTATACAGTAACTGGCTTGATGCTAAATCCTTCGACAACACCAGCCAGACCTCACCTTTGGTATATGCTGCATGAGCATTGTGTTGGGCTGACTCCTCAGATATAGAGGAAGTTGTCGTAGTCGCTGCAGGGCGCCAGTGAGAGTGAGAGCGACCTCAGTCCTTTCGTTCTCCGCTCGTCTGCCGCTGCTGACTCGACGTTGGGCCGCGGCACCCCTCGGCTTCTGCTCCACTGCAGGAACTGTCGACACAGGAGGAAACACCACGGTAACACCCCGGTAACACTCCGGTTACACTCCGGTAACACTCCAGTTACACTCCGGTAACACTCCTGTTACACTCCGGTAACACTCCGGTAACACTCCGGTAACACTACGTAAACACTACGGTAACACATGGGTAACACTCCAGTAATACTCTGGTATTACTCCGATATCACTCCAGTACCACATGGGTAACACTCCATTAACACTCCGGTAACACTCCGGTATCATTCCGGTATCACTCTGGTAACACACGGGATACACGGTAACATCATACATACAACATAACACTCCGGAGTAACACCACAGTCATTGCTGATAATCGCCCGATTCGGCACGGGCGATTTTGTCCGCGCGGGAACAAAGCTCTTCATGAATCATAGGCAGCGGGGTCCGCGGGGTGTGAGGTTCAGAGACAATTGGTCTCGGGTGGTGGCCGCTCCCCGGACAGCCCTCCACCCTACTGGTCGGCTTTTGTTCGCCCTCCGCGGCCATAACGGATTATTGTCGCTTTTCGTCCAGCTGCTTCCGTTGCTTACAGAGAGAAATTAAGTGCAATTTCGCCCGGGCATTTCGAAATCGTGCATCGGTATTAATGCTGCTTGTAAGAATCATTTTGAACATATTTTTATAATAGATTTACCAAGCTTCATCCTTAGCATCCGAGCAACAAAGCATATGAATAATGTTCTCGTAAACATGTCAATTCCACAGACCCCAGCCTCGAAGTTAGCCACTCAATGCACTCGATATTCTGCCCCTCCTCTAGATATCAAGTCAAAATCACAGAAAAGTCATATAGAAGAAGTCATAGCAAATGAACTCAGTTAACTAACGCATTCGGCGAAGCGGAGGCGGAAATGTAGTGACCGTCCAAGCAGCACGACTTTGTTGCGGCTGTAACATTATGATCCCGGACCCGGATTTGGCATTTAGAGCGAAATATAGCCCTTGCACTCTGCGAACCCGTCGCCTCCACCCTAACCCGTCTCGACCTTTGTATTAGATCATTTTCCCGCATCGTTTGCTCCTAACCGATGTCGTCACCTCCAACCCACTCAGGTTAGTCACGTGGCGAACTGCAATCCAATGCAATGATGACATGCAGTGACGGTATTTGGCTAGTAAATAAAGCATGCCGCCATTTAAGTAGCCGCGAGGAAGACCGCACAAGAGCAGCACAGCATGAGGAGAAATTAACACGAATGGAAACGCCCACCCAAGTGATGTCAACCGATTAGCAATCCCATCGCCCGCCCACACTTAACCGGCGGTATCTGAGCGATCAGAATCACATCTGTCTCGTCTTTAATTAGCAAATGAATTATGTCGGTGCAGAAATTAGTCAGACCACTCACCGATCGCCTGAGGGGGAAGTCGCGTCCTGAGCGTGGTGTGCCCGGGGGCCGCTCATCAGGACGATAGCTTTAGTTCGCTGGAGAGGACCATTCCTGCTGGATCACCAGGGGACGGTCGTCCGCGTGCAGCTTGCGCTCGAAGCTGTTCGTGTGGCTCACCTGCAAGCAGCGGAACGATATTCAAGGTTAACGAGTGCAAAAGACCGGCGCAGCAGCGAGTTTAACTGTCACGTCTCCTAGTGACCCTGATTTGCACTTGGGACCTGTCTGTCGGTCTTGTTGCAAAGGCTTCCGCCGGACACCGCTGCAGATCTCTTTACTTCGCTTGCCCGGCCTTCACGCCCGCGGAAAGTCATTTGCACTCCAGCATCTCGTACCTCGTATATGCTGAAGAGGTTGACGCTCTCGGTGGAGTTGTAGCAGTTGAGGACCAGCTGAATCATCTGATCCACTGAGGTGCGCTCCGAGATCAGGAGACTCTTGTATTTCGACTGCAAAAAGACAATCCAATATATGATCCATCTGAATATCTATGAGACGCATTTCACGCGTGAAAGCACAATTTTCATCCAGCGCTGTTCTTTGCTGGCATATGTGTGATAGAGACGTGAATACACGCTTCAAGAAGAAAAAAAAAACATTATTCTTAGAGCATGCAGGCTATACACATGTAGTTATTGCTTTGACGCCGAAAACCGTTCGTTAACCTATCAAATATTTCCGCATCAAATTGACAGTTGATTGTTTGAGTATCGTTACGGTACTTAGTACTTACACCGGCCATGAGCACGCTGTCGAACACCTTCACTAATCCCCCTCGTCTCATGCGAACTGTGAACCTGGAACGAGCACAGCAGACGGAAAGTGTCAGATCGCACTTGCAGTGAGGATATTTGGGCAGACACTTTTTATTTGCAATTCTTCGTGATAGTACGTCATCAATCGCCAACATGTATGTTGCTGGATTCGTGTAAACCAGCTGGAATATGTCACAGGCCATGTCGAACACTTACACTACAAGTTTGGGAAAGCTCGACCGTGTATTCACGCATTCCCTATTTCAGACCGTTATCTCTACTTCGAGACTCGAGTGCGATTGGGTTAATCCATACATTGAGTGCTTCCGTGTTCGATTACCGTTAAAGCGATCATTTCACCATGTGAAACTTTAAGAAGATATTAGCTGTTTTCACGATGGATTATTTTGCGCGAAATGCTTTAAAACATTTTAAAATGTTTTAGTAGTAGCCGCTTTCCCGATGGACTTATTTGCGAAAAATGTGTTAACTCTCGCCCTAACGGTCCCGTAGGGCGAGGGTTAAAACATTTTTTTTCGCAAGTTAGTCCATCGTGAAAGTGGCTACTACTAAAACATTTTAAAACATTTTAAAATGTTTTAAATATTTCGCGCAAAATAATCCATCGTGAAAACGGCTATCATCTCGGCTTTGAGCCCCATTCTATTGTCTTTTTCGCTTTTAAGTGACGGTTTGAACTATTTATCCCACTCATGCGCAAACAATGAATTAAAAATCAATATAACCACTACCCATTCAACCAAGAAGTTTGATTCATTCATCTATGAACACAGGCTGTCTCGAAACTTTCAACTCTATTTTCTCCTCAAAGGCCCATCATCTGGAGTTCATTTCGATGATGGATCATATCGGTCATTAGTTACAGCAGACAGCTGACTCCTGCGTCATATAGCACATGCCCTACTGGCCCGTCCAGCTCCAGACAGTGCCATCCAACAACAGGTGGCACAAGTGGGGCATCCGGCTCGTCACACAGAAAGGTGGACAGTCACACAGTGGAGAGTGAACAGTGGACAGCGGACAGCGGACAGTGGACAGCGGACAGCGGACAGCGGACAGCGGACAGCGGACAGCGGACAGTGGACAGTGGACAGTGACAGTGGACCAGTGGACAGTGGACAGTGGACAGTGGACAGTGGACAGTGGACAGTGGACAGTGACAGTGGACAGTGGACAGAGGACAGAGGACAGAGGACAGAGGACAGAGGACAGAGGACAGAGGACAGAGGACAGAGGATAGCGGACAGCGGGCAGCGAACATTTAATAGCGGACAGTGAATAGTGGGCATAAGACAGTGGACAACAGAAGGCGGACAATGGGCAGTGGACAGCGGACAGAAGACAGTGCAAAAATGACAGTGGACAACAGTGGATAGGTGACAGCGTTCAGCAGACAGTGGATAGTCGACAGTGGACAGTATATATTGGACATTAGAATTTAGACATTGAACAGTGAACAGTGGACAGTAAACAGTGGGCACTGGATATAAGAAAGTGAACAACGGACAGCGGACAGCGGACAGTGGACAGAAGACAACAGAAAGCGGACCGTGGCCCATGATGGATACTGAACAGCAGGAAGGGGACCGCCACTTCAGTCGGTACCGCGCCCGGCCGGCCCTGGCCTCCGTCACGTGACTCTGTTCGTGACGCCCGAACGTGACGGTACGTGGGAGCGGGGCCGTGACGTGACAGCGCGCCAGCCACTGCACGAGCAGCCCGCACGAGCGGACCGTTACACCGACTGCCGGCAGGAGCGAACAGCGACCTGCAGTGTCCCGGCGTGTTCAGTGGCAGCGCCGGAAGGGGAACCAAGTGGCCACTTACGAGTGCATGACCCGTGAGAAGTGGTGCGCGGTGAACGCGCTCACGGAACTATTTGGAGACGATCACTGGCCGTGTGAAGTGGGTTAGGACGCTGAAAAGGTAGCGATCCAGCCCGTGATACTCACTTTGAGTCGGACCGTGGGTAGCAGGCCTGAAGTTGGGCCGGACACGAGTCGTCATCCAGCACAAGAATCGTCCGAACAGCGGCGCCTGACGACGAAACGGAAGGTGTCATTTAGAGATGGCTGTTGGGCCGGACAGGACAGGAGTCATCATCCAGCACCTGAATCGTCCCGCGTCCGCATAGCGGCGCCTGACGACGAAACGGAAGGATGTCATTTGGAGGTGGTCCAGTTCCCAGCCAGGTGATCGCCAGTCGTATACGGACAGTGGCGCGCGCTATAATCAGCTCTCTGTCACGAGAGAGAGAGGGTCACACTCTGATCGGGCGATTACGGCAAAAGTAGGACCCCACACGGAGGAAGTAGCTCAGCGCGCTCCGCCCCGCACAGACAAACGGATCGCTATTGTGCGGTGACGTGACCTTAATCAAACCCGCACGACCTCTGACGGACACTGCATTGGCTGTCTGACAAGGGAGACATCGTTACGGCGGAAGCCTCCAGTCCGCATGCCGTGAGACTGCCGAGTGCTGAGTGCTGCCTCGCTCGGCACAATACGCCACAACCAAGTCATGCACGCCACGCGTGCCTGCGGTGTTTGTCTCCGTGCGTTTGCGACAGACGCGAATTAGCGAGCACGATCACGATGCGGGATCGCACGCACACGCGAGCTAATGGGTACTGTGCGGCTCCACTCAGGCGCCGCGAGTTGCACAATGCATGATTGCATAACTATAGCGCCTGACATTTAGAGGCAGAAGCGGCCAATCAGTGACACACATAGTCAGTGGGGTAGAGGAACAATGACTTCATTGGCACGAACCGTAAAAGTGCAAAGACAGACGAAAAGATAACGCCAACTTCCCGGACTTTATGAGCGTAATTTGCCGCACCTTCCCTACCGAGGATAAACTTCAATAGTAGTCTAGCCGCAGTTGACTTGTGTGTCCGTCAACACCCCGTCTGGTAAGGATACTTTTTTCGTGGCCTGTCGAACGAGGTTATCGATGTCGCTCGCCTTGAACTCGCAGCCGCACACCGGCGCATGTTTTTCTACATCAACGTTGCATCAAATCACGCCGAACGGACCTGACAGTGGCGGGGAAACGCGGGCACTCGCCAATATTGGCAGACGGGGCGGACCGGGTGGAGGCAGCAAGGCCAGCATGGTGAGGACAGGACAAGCGAGGCATTGAAAACGAGGACATTTGGCCTTGCCATCCGCGCCAGAGACGTGGAGTGGCGTATGGGTGCGCGCTCAGTAGTCCAACACAGTCGCGCCGCCCGCTCGGTAAACACTTCCTCGTGTCGCTGGTTCAGGCCCTGCTTTTGTCTCCACGCGGCATCTCAATGATGTCGTTGATGCGCTCGGAAGGTCAACGGAGACAGCCAAGAACTTCAGACAAAAAAATGCGTGGAGTATTGCATCTTCTTGGCCTGGACATTATAAATCCACGTATATTTGGCATGACTCAGCCAACCACGGGGCAATGGTGATACGGATGCAAAATGATAGGAACGAGAGAGATGCGCCATCTGAAGAGGAACGATTTAATACGATGGATACCAGGAACTTGACAGGTCTGACTGTAGTCAGTTGTCTGGCAATATTGCTGCTTACATTTAAACGAAATTAAATGAGCCCCCGCACGAGGAAACGAGTTTTTACAGCACGTGGCATGCTACCGGAATCCAACAAATGATGTGAGATGCTACAGGAAGCGAGCAAATGATGCCTGCGCCCATGTATTGCATGCGTTTCCAGTTCCTGATTCATAACGCTGGGGTGAGCATGCATGCGGTCATTGCGGTTCCACTGCGGAAGAAGAGGTGTGTGTGTAATATGACTCATAACATTAAAGTGAGAATGCATGCGTCAATGCGGTTCTAGTGGCAGACGAGGAGGTTGCGATCCCGGAAAGTTCCACTGACCTGTGCTCCGCGTTGCGACCTCCATGGTGAGGAAGAAGAGGTTGGGGTCGCGGTGCTTCATGCGGTACTTGTTGAGCAGCTGGTCCACCACGTCTCGGCAGGTGGTGTTGTACTTGACACTCATGGTCTTGTACTCCAGATCGGGACGCAGGCAGCGCGTGTAAACCTTCACAGTCATCTACAAAGCAAAAAATACATGGTTGCTGATAATGCTAGTTTTGCAACCGTGAAGTCAGTTAAGCAAACGGCGTATGCATACAAATAATGCAACATTCATCATGAATATGCGGGGAAAATAAATGGATATGGTGTGTCATCGATGAAATATGCAAATGTGGGTTTTCAACGAACACAACATTGTTTAAGGAAACAGACCGTTAAGCAAACACAGGACGCATACACGCATGACGCTTCAAGTTCACAGTCCATCTGAAAACAGAGACGTTGAATTTGCAAGTCATGTAAGAAAATGAGCCAAGCGAAAAGATAACGACTCACGCTCCGCCGGATTTCAAAAAGGCAAGTTTTAGTCATGCTTCTGGTTTGTTTTCTCTTCCCCACGAAAATACACCATCTAACCCACGTGTCAGCGTCTCCAGGCCACCGTGGCCCTCGTGGGAGCGGCCCCTCTGAAGCCCAGCATCGTGGGCAGTATCGTGACCGAGAACAAAGCCCTTTTTCCCCGACTGTAACCACCCCACCGAGTTCGACGAACGCCGCCTCAGCGGAGACGAACGCCGCCTCAGTCGCGGAGATGAAACGAGCTTTTGATGGACGGGATCGGATAGATGAGGGGCGCCCTGAAGCAACGGCTGTCGGCCCTGACCGCAGGCCAATAATTTGTGGGAATTTGCTACCTCGTTAGAAGGCTTAGCTAACCTCGGGTAAAAAGCGTCAGCGGAGTAGCGCTTCGGTTCGATGGGGAATGCCTTCAATAGCCACGCGAGACTGTCGCTAGTTCAGAGAACTATTGTAGTGTGTGGATTCAGTAGCACATGCATGGACTGGACAATGGACATTCGGAGATGCCAGTGGTACACAGCTTTCACGGGTGAAGTTTAAGGAGGTTTATAGACGACAATCGCCGAGATAGCGCAATGTTAAGCGTCGATAATCATGTGGAGGAAAGTGGGCGATCTTGACTAGTAGGCGAGCTCGAATGATTGGAGTATGTAGAACGTTTGGCGTGAGGATATAACTTTCAATACTAGATGCTGCGATATATGTTATGCTTTAAGGCCATGCGTCGCTTTCAAAATGTGAGCGAAGTTGTATCAGGCACATGCCAAGCCAGGCATATTATGCAGGATCATGTCTCTAAACCAAGATGACACAGTGCATAGCTTGCCACACATTTACAATGCCGTCGGTTCACTGCTTTCGCTCATAGGCGGATCCAGAAAGTGTGATTTTGACAGTTTGGGGGGCAAATCCCCAAAATTATCGCATAATTCTGAAAACTCATCGGATTTCGCTTGCTTATGTATCAATAACTGATTTAAAACAAACTTTCTCTAGTAAAAGTTGCTTAGTTTGACGACAAACTCAGAAAATGTGTCAAATTTGCGCCGATTTTGGGTGGTTTGGGGGGCATGACCCCTTTGGCCCCCCTGAATCCGCCCTTGTTTTCGCTATGCACCCGGACTTCTGAACTGTTTTGGAATGTCAGTTCCTTTCCCGATGTCGTGAGAGATAATCACATATATTGGAACGAACAAATAGCATCATCACGTTTGCGATGTCGCAAACCGGTTCTAGCAACATGCCACAACGGTAGCGGTATTGCCTTATACATGGGCTCGTAAACGAGTTAGTGTTGGAAGTTTAAAGATACAAGCATTATTCGGTCCGTGCCAAGAGATCGCGTGATTGTCAAACATTCCTAGGAGATTGGATATTTGTCATGCTTGCACCGTATAAGTGGACCAATGCTTCAAAACAAGGTAATCTGAAAATTTATCGACACCTTTCAATCACTGAAATAGCATCTTCAAATAGACACAATCGTTGTTCTACGTTGTTGAGTGTTGTAATCTTAAATTAAGCTATGTCTATCATGTCATAATTCTATCGCAATCGCATGACACGCATGCCTGTCAATTTTCGCGAATAATAAAACTCCGCCAACGGGGACAAATTTTCAAACATCGACTTGCCGTTACATCAAAAACGAGCCTCGATCTATTTATCCGTCAAGGTCGCGCGTGTATTGTCAACAGCGGTGTAATTACGCCACGTCATCGATATCGTTTGCCAGGCGGCGTAGATAACAGCAGGAGAGTGCCGATCCAGCGGCGAGCCGGCCCTCAGGGGCTGACGAGGAACGACGTGCAATTAAAATTGTCGCACGTCCACCCCGGTTCGTTAATATCCAGCAGGGTGCACCGCTGGGTGGTAACAAGTGACCCCCCGGCAGCCCCCACCCCACACGACGAACACATGCACACACGCGCACGTATACATGCATACGCTTACGCATACATGTATGAATGCGCACATACATGGGTATTGGGTACACACAAGGGCGACGCCACTTTCCGAAAGTTTGGGGACGGAGGCATGTTGAGGTCGATTTTGTCCATGCAGCGTTCATATGGCGTAATTATAAAATCGGAAAACGTTGAAGGGGGACAAGTCCCCCCCCCCGTTCCTCCTAGGCGCCGCTCTTGGGTGCACACCTCTCAGGTGCAGCGTTTTTACGACAGAGATACGCATACGTTAATTCTTGGAAGCGTTGAAACTTGATGGAGGTATGGCAAACCTTATTTATTGAAAATTCAAATTATTACCGTGGGCGAGGCAGCGGGAACGCTGGCGCTGCCGGTGCTGCTCTGCGTCTCGTTGAGTGATGTGTAGGACGAGGAGCGGGACGACAGTGTCGGCTCGTGCATCGAGCAGAAGCTCATGTTGGAGTTGATGCTGAGCGTGTCGGCCTTCTGGCCGGACCGCACCAGCGACGAGCTCGAGCGCACCTGCACGTGCTTCAGCATCCTGGAACAGACAAAAACACACCCTAAATCGGACACGAGCAAATTACGAAAACGTGCTCAGCTACCATGCCACATATACCTATTATTTACGAAATCCCATTCATATTGAAATACAAATTATTCAGGGTCATCCAATAGTAGGGCACCCTCATTATCTCCGAATGAGTACCAACCAAATTGAATAGAATCCCATCCCTCAGCCCGATCCTGTTTGAGGAGCGAGCTGGTCAAAACAAGGGGGTCGGCCGGTGCAGAGTGGAAGCGCGTCCCGAATCCGTCCCGCGGAAAGCCATCATCTGTTGTCCGCGGCTGGCTCTGTGAGCGGAGCGGGGCACCGGTCTGCGCCACCGATACCACCTCTAGCCGTGGGATGCCAGCACACTGCGCCGGCAGTGTCACAACCGTGAGACGTCGCCAGGCGTCCCGTGAGGCGTCCCGCAAGGCGTCCCGTGAGGGCGTCCGTGAGGTCCGTGAGGCGTCCGTGAGGTTCCGTTTGAGGGTGTCTCGTGAGGCGTCCGTGAGGTCCGTAGGTGTCCCGTGAAGGTGTCCGTGAAGGTTCCGTGAGGCGTCGTTGGCGTCCGGTGAGGTGTCCGTGAGGTGTCCCGTGAGGTCCGTGAGGCGTCCGTGAGGCGTCCGTGAGGTCCGTGAGGCGTCCGTGAGGTCCGTGAGGTCCGTGAGGTCCGTGAGGTCCGTGAGGTGTCGCACGAGGCATGAGGATCGCCGAGTGTGGGTCAAGTAGTCAACCAGAACCTGCGATCAAGGGGCGTGGATCGCAGTTCGATGCACACGGCGTATACAAAGGAGCGTGCGATAGAATGCACTGACCGGGATCGTGCAAGGCTCAGCACATAGCACGGGGTCACGACGTCAAAGTTTTGGCAGTGTGACAGACTGCACAAAGACGAGGTCAGTCGAGAGCTTGTGATTGCTGTATAACTTTCAAAGGAGGAATGTGATGGTCGGTCGATGCATACTTGACTCCGTTGCAGGATCGCCAGCAGGATCGCCAGCAGGATCTCCAGCAGGATCGCCAGTAGGATCGCCAGCAGGATCGCCAGCAGGATCGCCAGCAGGATCGCCAGCAGGATCGCCAGTAGGATCGCCAGCAGGATCGCCAGCAGGATCGCCAGCAGGATCGCCAGCAGGATCGCCAGCAGGATCGCCTGAGCAGGAATCGGCCAGTAAGGATCGCCCAGTAGGATCACCAGCAGAGATCGCCAGTACGTCAACATGTTCCTGAGTAGAGTGAAACTGGACCGAACGCTGTATGCCAGGCCAGGTCTGACAAAAGTATGATATGCTTCCGTCCATTCACCAGGGCCGTGGGACCTACACATCCCGAGTTTACTAGCTTTCAATATAAATCCATTCATGGGAAAGCTGCATTGGTTGCAAGATAGCCATCAACTCAGAAATGCAATGGAAGCGAAAATGCTGAAGTTCCAGATGTCAATAACAGAAGCAATAACGAGGCGTAAACAAAGGCTTACGATACAAATCTGTACTGTATCATGCAAAGTGCTGGATACGTGGGAATCATATAGGAGTGTTTGGTGCAGCTAATTCTGGCTTCGCTGCTGCATTTGGCGCGGGGAGCCGTGGGGGCGCCGCGACTGTCTAGCCCTGCAGATTACATCACCAATACGCTCTTCAGATGAGCATTGTTCAGACGCCTACAATGTTATCTCTGGCACAATGCAGGCATCGCCTGCGTATTCAACACCACTGGTTCAAATTAGCGAGGCGAGGTCTGGCCCAGAGCTGGAGAGTAAATATCACCATGTAGGGTTACAGGCTACATTGTTCATGGACATAGGCCCATATCGTCCTAGTTGACCCCATTGCGCAGACCTTGGAGATCATCGATAGAAGTCGAGTTACCTATTGTGTTCCTTGAACAATGCTGTTGACTGGGTTCGTGTGTAAATTGGACGATTTCGGTGCTAGCTTGAAAGTGATGTAGGCTACTCAGTAAAAATTGTGATTGGCTAATTAGCTGATTAACCAAGAGTATCAAGTAGAAGCACAATTGTGATGCGCACATTAACTGCAACAGTTTGAGTGCTTTTTACTCGGTAATAATTTCATTCAAGTATAACACTGCCCACTTTCCTTCTTCTTTGCACGCATTGTGATTGCGTCGGAAAGGAATCAATCGCACATGATACATTTATTTCATGTCACCAATATGGCTATACTGACAGCAAAAGCATGAATAGCTGCTGCAAAACTCATTGAAACATTAGTGGCCACTTCAACGCTATTGCAATACCCATCCACATTACTCGATTTAGGTTCGCATTTCCACAACCACATAAGCGCAAAGTTCATGAATCACTCGCCCAGCTCAGCTCATCAGCAAATTGCTCTCCTGTGCTCCATGCGTAGCTTCCCGAAAATCACCACGTGCAATTACTTCACGGAACCATTTAAAAAGGTGAATAATGGCACGGCGTTTTCACCGGAAGCGATTGCCCGGTGGCGATGGCGGCGGCGGTGGCGGCGGGCCCCGGGGTAGCGTCTCATCCACAGTTGCGGTCACTGGTGTTGGCTTCCGCTGCCCCAGTTGAAGTCGCCATTGTTCGCAGGCGTGGTATGCCGGCCAGAGCTGTGACCGATCCGGCGTGGAGACAATACGGCAGTGCTTCTGGGCATCACCGCGAGTGACGCTAGATTGGAAATGTTTTCAAGGATCCGAACAATTCAACAATCAACAGCTTTTCATTAAATCGGGGTGAGTCGTATTGTTACGTTTCCTGTGACACGCTTTAAGATGTTGATTACCGTTGTGGCAGCTTTGGAACATGCTGTTCTCCTATGAAGTGCAGACGTTTAAGATTTCCAGGAGATGACTTTTGTATTGCGTCCGTAGAAAATCGCTTGGGTTTCGTTAACAACTGCTAGCACAAACGTTCCTCTTCTCGTATTATATTGAATAAGTCAATACAGTAACAGCCAATCGCAGTGATTACACGTACAAACACCGCTGCTTCGTTAGAACACGGTGAAGTTCTAGAAAAGACGACATAATCATGCGTTTGTTTATCAGACAGGACCTGACATGTGCCAGGATTCGGAATCCAGCTGAGATCTGGATTTATGTGTCCTGTCACCTGTGTCCCGGGATCCACATGGAACACCATATCCAGATACACAATAAACCGAAGAATCCACAAAGATCACAGATCCTGAAATATTTTATGCCGAGGGATCCACTGGGATCCCAGATTTAACTTCGAGATCCAAGCACGCTGTTAAAGGCAGCTACTTCTTGCTAATTTTATTATTTTATTAAATTAATTACAATATACATAGTGCTGTATATGTTTGCTTATAGGTACAACTTTCAAGGTAATTTGCAGACCTACTATTTGACTACAAAGTAGGTAGACTGATGCAAGGGAACATGTAGTACCTACCTAGGTAGGTACCACATGTTCCCTTAAATCAGTCCTTCACAGGGGCGTAGGAACTCATTTGAAGTTATGTGGGGGCAAAAGGCATTTTGAAGTCGATTCTTTCCATGCACCGTCCATAGTCGTAATGTTAAAATCCGAAAATCTTGCGGGCAGCTCCCACCTGCCCCCAGCTCCTACGCCTATGGTCCTGACTCCTTCATGTACACAGAATTGAAATTAAATGAGTTTTATAAACTAAAAAAGGAAGATACATAATAGACCGACTGTACAGTCGGTCTATTATATATCTTCCCTTTTTAGCTTCTAAAACTTCTCTAATTTCACTTCCGTGTACATGAAGGACTCATTAAAGGGAACATGTGGCACCTACCTAGGTAGGTACCACATACGGCAGGCACATCGCACTAAGGGAAATAAAGCTCACCTGTAACAAAAGTGAACACAGTCAGTATTCTGCTCCTCCAAACTCCTCGAAAATCCTGCAGCACGTCTTCACGCCACCATCCTGAGCCAGCAACACCAGCCACACCAGCTGCACCAACTCTCACAGATCTCACCGCCAAACTGAAGCCGACCCAGCAGACGCCGTACGTTGCCCGCCCGACGCCAGACGATGACGTCACACCTCCAGCAGCCAATCAGAAGCCGCGCCGCTGTGCCGCCTACTGCCCCGGCAGAAATGACGCCGGGGAATATCATTAGGGCCACCATGGAAGCTGATTGCGGCAGCTGCAAGCTGACCAACGGGCCTGCCGTGCTAGTATCCGATGACGGGGGTATCCGAGCCGTAACGGCGGCCAGAATCGCGTGAGGCAAGTAGTCATCGGAGCTCGAACGAGGTGACAGTCTGGCTCCCGACTTCATCTCGGGAAAATTGCGGAAGGTAATTTGCTTATCCATGGTATTAGCTGGACTAGTTTCCATTCCATCTGGTAAATAATCCACGCGAATGAAACTTTCGCCTCCATAATGGCTGGCTGATAATGGCTTAATTGAAACATTGCGAATTCGATGGTGCAATATTTCATCACCGCAAAGGCAGTTGTCCGGCCATGGTGGTTCCGCGTGTTACCATGTGGGTGCGCAGGGTCAAACTACCGTCCTTGAACTGGTTTATTGAACCATAATTAATTAGATTTAACCTTTGCGCTGCAGTCCGCGCCCGTCAGTGTCGCCGACACAATGCACTGTCGATAGCGCCTGCGACTCCATTGATCGCCAGCCTCTAATCCAATCAGTTTATCGCTACTGCTGCCTTTCACGCAGGTCCAGCGGCAGTAAACCGTCGGGCAGGTGGAGGGCCGCGCTCTGTCCGTTCCCTTGCCGTCCCGCCCCCTTCCTGTGCCGGGCACCTGTTGGGCACCGGGCCGGCCAGGCTGGCCGGTCCAAGGTCGGGGCAGGGTCATGAACGATGAACAGGCGGGGTGATGCAGCATGCAGACACACCTGTCGTCACGGTCATAGACCTGCCGTCACG
Source organism: Semibalanus balanoides (assembly GCA_014673585.1). Lineage (NCBI taxonomy): Eukaryota > Metazoa > Arthropoda > Thecostraca > Balanomorpha > Balanidae > Semibalanus > Semibalanus balanoides. The sequence continues at coordinate 102,661 of VOPJ01008102.1, forward strand.
GTCATAGACCTGCCGTCAGTACCGGGGAGGCATGTACAGCGACAGGTGTGTGCAGGGGAGGCCGGCACCCGTGGGGTGGTTGGTCATTTGAATAGAGGTGTCGGTGCGTCGTAGATGGTCATTGGTCAAGCGTAGGTGATGTAACCATGGTATCTGAATATCCCAGGTTGGGTGACAATGTATGTTAGGGCGCGCTCTATTTCTCGCAAATGGGAAATCCTGTGGGAAGTTCAAACCAACACTTCCAGGCAGCAAATCAACAAAGATATCGAGTTATAAAAGCAGAACCGGAACAGTTTATTCATTGTGATTGCAAATTATGGCCTTATGGGAACACCATGTACTGCCGATTACAAAACACCACCACCAATAAACGGACATGCAATGATGCACCTCACACTGATTCCGGCTCTGTAGAAGACTCAACCAGCAGCATTGTGACACATGATGCAATGCAGCACTACTCTGATCAAAATGATGTTCCCGATAATCGCTTATCGCTGTCAGCTATTTGGAAGTGTGGGTTGCTGAGCCCACATCAGCCGCCCTTGACCGCGGCCCACTACCCTGCGGCAAACTACGCAGCAGGCACCCTCCCCCCCCCCCCCCCACTGCACAGCTGTTCCCTGCTATCTCGTAAATCACCAGCCGGCTGGTTCCGACACCAGCCCCCGAGCGACACCAGCGTGCTGGCGACTGAGACCGACACCAGCACCCGAGCGACCCCAGCGTGCCGGCGGCTGGGACCAACACCAGCCCCCGAGCGACACCAGCGTGCCGGCGGCTGGGACCAACACCAGCCCCCGAGCGACCCCAGCGTGCCGGCGGCTGGGACCGCACTTCCACCCCGCACCGTCACGCCGCCACAAAACAGCTTCCCCAGCGGAAGCGACCCCGCCCCGGCCCGCCCCGCCCGGCCCGCGGTTCGGCCCAGATTGGAGGCGCACGCCGCCCCCGGCCGGAAGCACCTGCCGCGGTCGGGCGGGCGCGTCCGTCCTGTGGTCATCCTTCAGCCGGCGCGGGCCACCCTGTCCACCTGGTGCTGGAGAGCAGGATGCTCTAATGGTTGGTGGAGACGGGAGATGGACGTGGCTGAGCCGCGTGGCATCGGACTGGGTCGGGAGGCAGCTGGTCAGCAGAAATGGAGACGAAGCGAGACGGGAGCATGGTTAGTCCAGATTTGTGGTGACTAGGCTGGTGGGATAGGAAAAGTCAGGCATGGGGGTGTGCTTGATAGTATATGAACCAAAAAATTGAATATATTTATATAGCCCATGACCTAAAGAAGACACGCAGGAGTGTCGCTAGACGAAACATAATAGAAGATTATGCCCGGATTGGGATGACGGGATCGTGAAGATGGTTACTAATAAATACAATCACTGCGGTGTGGTGAATTGCGTAAGTGCAATGTGAATGTCATTTCATATTAACCCGCGCACCACTGGGGGTGGTGGTGTTTGAACACTCCCTCCCCCTGCGGTTTGATCGTGATAACGAAAAATGGCGCCGGTTAGCGCCACCAAATTCAAAAATATATCTTATCATTGATCTTGTCTACACCTTGTGTTAAAATTTGAGCTTCATGTCGGATCAGGTCAGGTTACCAGGTTAGGTCGAGTGACTACACCTCCCAAAAGTTTGCGGTCGTGCCATCGCCACAGTTTCTGATATGAAACTTTCAGAATCGCATGAGGCCATCAGTATCTACACAAAGTTTGTCTTAAAAATTTGATATCGGTGACCTGGGGTCGGGTCAATTTAAGGACCTCCCATTGTTAGTCAATGTATAAACATGCAAATTTCGGGAATATGCAGCATATCAGCCAGGGGCGTAGGAACTCATTTTAAGTTGGGGGGGGGGCAAAAGGCATTTTGAAGTCGATTCTTTCCAGCAACGTCCATAGCGTAATGTTAAAATCCGAAAATGTTTGGAGGGCAGTTGCTCCCCCCTGCCCCCGGCTCCTACGCCTATGTATCAGTCCAATTTCTTCTGGATATTGTTATCATAGGATATTCTTGATGATGCATAAAGTGCCAGTTTTGTTCAGTGACCCTTAGGAGATCATCTGAGGTCATTCGAGGTCACCAGCACTTTTGTGTCGATAACTCACGACAGAATGAAGAAAGTGAAGTGAAACTTGTAATTACGTGTTTCTCTCGTCGAGATACGTCTCCCAGCATACAACATGACCTACTTGGGTCCCACTTGACCTTGAGCTGAGGTAAAAAGTTTAACTTTACAGGTCACCATATATATGTTTCGAAGCGGTTTGACGAGAAAAAACACAATGATGTCAAAAGCATCGCCGTGACTCTATTATAAATTATTAGTGAAAATATATTTTCATAGAAAACGACAATTTTGTATTCAATGACCCCGGGTGACTTCAATATTGATCTGATCCCAAAAATGACTAAGTCATTTCGAACTTATTTTCCACAAGCTTTATAACTTTATTCTCTTGTTTTCGCTATGCTCGATAGGAGCCGAGATCGAGAGGAAGTTTAAGCACCTCCCCGCTTAATGGGGCGTGGAAAATCTAGAGGCCCAGCGGGGTGAGGGTTAAAACAGGATACAATGTCAATGTAACTAGAGCAGCATAGTCTAGACACATGTAGACCAGCGTTCAACGCTCAATTTCGCACAAGTAGACCGTAGCAAGTACTGCACGAGTGCCCGCAGACATTGTATTACGATACCTATTCAACCTTGCACCGCCAGCCTTTGCAGCTGAAGGACAGATTACGTTTATCACTTTGCTAACGACTTCCAGTTGTAGGAGTGCGAATTAATTTGTGCCTTTGTGAATGAGTTGCGCAGTGCAGGAATAAACCTTGCATCACAAAGGTTCATGGTTAATTATTTGTAAAATGTATATTCGTTAACACTGTATCATGTCACTTAGCTGCTTTCGATGAACCAGCCAGACACATCATCTCACATCACACCACTGATTGAAAAAAGGAAAAAAGACAGGGACGGCGCAGCCTTGGAGATTTTCTGGATCCGCCCCTAGGGGGGACAGATCGTGATAAACTCGTAGGGTACGGAAAGCATTTCGCTCCTCAGCCAAATGTTGTTGACCGGACGGGAGAGGGCCGGGGGGGGGGGTCGGGCCGGATCGTCAGCAGAATCGCATTTTTTCTAGCGCAAATTGGTTAGCACAGGGGAGGGGAGCATGACCCCCGTGGCTCTCCCCTCTTGGCTATTCAGGACGCCTACGGACAAACTACAATCTGACTTAGGGTGGGACAAACTAACAACCAGGCGACGTATTCACGGATTGACCCTCTTTCACAAATTGCATGATCCCACGCATCACACATCTAATTATATCGTAGACATATTGCCACGAACTCGTGCACAGGACACAAATATAACACTCCGAAACGCAACCACACATACACTAGGCTCGACCCACCCATGTACCAAAAATATTTTTCATCGCAACCGGAAAACACTGGAATCTTGTGCCTGACACTATGCGAAGTCTTTCTTATGCTGCTTTTTAAAAAAGAGATCACACAGCAGCTGGGACTGCCATCTCCACCAAAATTTTACATTGAGGGATCTAAAAAAGGAAACATTTTGCACACAAGACTGAGGGCAGAAATATATCACCTAAACTCTGATCTATTTGAGGTCCAAAGAACTGACTCATTCGCATGCGCCTGCGGCCATCCAGACGAAAACAATGACATTTCATTCCGCATTGTCCTTACTACAAACATCAAAGAAGCATACTTTTTGACGGCATCTCTCACGCACTGGAAGTTCCCTTCGCACATTTATCACCAAACATACAACTTGACACACTGCTGCGCGGTACGGACCTGGGCGCCGGCTGCGGTCGGGTGATCGCCCGGCATTTTCAAACATACCTGTTTAACTCGCATAGTTTTGACCTTGTCTAACACCCTCACTTTCCTGCATGACCGGGGGCATGGTGGTTCCGTGGGGCGCGCGGGCGGTTAGCCGGCGCACTGCTTTGCCTGCGCTGGTTGACTTCGTGCGCGGTGGAACAGATGACATTTATGATTCGTTTATAAACAGAGCAGTGCCAAGATTTAGCACGATTAGTGCCTTTGCACTGTTACTGACAAATTTTTGCTTTATTTTGTATGTTTTAACAGCAACAAACTGGTTATGATGATTGCTACATTTCTGAACAGTTCATCATAAAATAGGCAAAGATCAAATCATGAGTCAAACACCACGTGGACGCAAATTATGCATGCAGATGTTTAAAGGTATTTTTATCACTTGACTTCGTCTATAAGTGGGCACAGTGCCTGTTGGCGATATGAATGAATAAATGATAAAAAATCACCACTGGACCCGTATTGATTTATACTGCACTCCACCTCTTACCTTTATTCTGATAAGTGTATTTGCCCATGTTATTCGTACTTTGTATTCTTTCATTCTTGGCCAACTTTACCAGTCTACAACGACTCCAGCAACTCTAAACCGAACCGCACACGCGTGCCACATCGGCGGCCAACTGACGACCTCCACTCCGTGCCGCGAGTTGGAATTCACGTGCTTAGCACGTGCCCTGGAGGGATGTGGAGGGGGCTCCGCCCACCCTAAAAAGTTTTTATCGAGGATGCGTATAAAAAAAAAAAAAAAATACGGTATTTTGCACATACCTGTTCGGAAATCAACTATCCATCATAGGGATAATTATTTTACTTCAAGTCATCTCATGTTCAGTCACTAGACCAGTCACGTGTGACCCCATCTCCAAAACGTTTGTGGTCGTACCACACCCACAGTTGTTGGTCTGATGGGTTTCGAGATTTCAGGATTTGATAAGGTCATGGAAACATCCAATATGTTTTTCTCAAATTTCTGTTATTTCATATCGGTGACCTAACTTTCTAAGGTAAGGTCAGTTTCGTGACCTCTCCCATTATAAGTCAAAAGGAAAATATTCAAAAGTATCCTTTTCAGAAGATATGCATGATATCAGTACAATTGATTCTGGATCATGTTATCATAAGCAATTATTGATGATCCATATACAATTTTCGTTTAATGACCCCTGCAGGGTCGGCCGGGGTCATTTGAGTTCACCAACACTTTTGTTGTCAATAACTATCTACAGAATTAATATAGATAAGTGAAAACCATATCCATGTGTTTATCTCGACGAGACACGTATCCCAATATGCAACATGACCTACCTACTTATGTCAACACTTGACCTTGACCTGAAGTCAAATTTATGAGTTGACCTTACCTGGTCAACACGAATATGTTTTGAAGTGCGTTGACAAGACAAACATGATGGCGTCAAACATATTGCGTCATCTTTATTAGATACAAAGTAATTTGCGAAAAACAGTCTTGCCAAACAATGGCCTTTTTGACCTTTGATGACCTTTTGGGCCTGAACTATTGACCTGACTTCAAATTTAAGGACATTTAGATGGTTGCATATTTCAATATTTATATTAATGTTTTTCGTTTTTTCCTAGCTTGCATAGTTCCAGAGATATTTGAGGGTTTCTGGAGAAGAGAAAAGTCCTAAATATGGAAAATCTGACCTTTGATGACCTCTGGTGATTTTTGTTAAATAAATTTAGTCCGAATGTTTGGTATGGATGGATTTCCGAGGTGAGGACCCACGCTAAGCAGAGCTTTGCGCAGGCCCTGACCCCAACACCCGATCGTGCAATTTCTTGTGTCGGCAGAATTTTTATCTATAAGAAACAGACTCAATATTTACCTGATCTAAAAAAGATTAGGTATACTTTTGATAGAGCAGAGAGCTTGTCTCGAGCTAACTAACGCTGTTTTTCCGCTTGTCGCTACGTTTCGTTTTTGTATCTTAGGGTGAGGCGAAATCCGCTTCCTCCCCTTCCAGGGAGTAAATTATCAGAAGCCCTTCAAAATGCGCTTTGAAAGAAAGTCAGGTCAGCTGATCATCGGTCCTCCATTTCAGGAGATATTGAAACTAGCGGAGAGGGTCCAAAGTAATCAGGAAGCATGTTTATTATTGAAGGAATCCTGAATACATGTAGCCCAAATAACGCTGATGATAAATGCATTTGTAAAGTTCCTGGGGATCACGGCGGCGACCTCTGGCGGCATAGAACAGCATGTAGGCCACTGCTTTCTCCACCCTAGCTGCAGTGCAATTCCCTCAAGTTGGCGTCGTCGGTGAAGAACCATCTGGCGGCAGGCTGGTTGAAGCAGTAGGCAGTGTAGTGACCGCTGTTCTGGCTGCCGTGGTGCTCCACCACCCCGTACACCATGCTGTACGCGTCGGGGTGCAGACTAGTGGTGTCAATCGGTTACCAAAATTTTGGCAACCGAAAAAATGGTGTGACCGATTTGGTTATCGGTCGGTCAGGCTAATACTTTTTTCAATCTATTCGGTCAGCCTGATCTTAAACAATTCACCTTTTCGTCACATTTTTGCGCATTCTTATTTCTATCCAGCAAATTGATGCACAATTTGCTCGAAATTCAATCAATTAATGTAAATACTAACAAGAACACATCATTGTTATATCAAAATTAAATATATAACTCTCACAAGAGTAAGTGAGGTCCTTAAAAATAAGAATTGTATGCATTATACAATGTAAGTATTGCATACACCACCGCCCACCACTACCTACAATTTGAAAATTGCTCAAATTTTGGCCATTTTTGGCTTCAACACAAATCGGTCGGTATTTGGTCAACCAAAATGCCTCTCATTCGGCATTGGTTCGGTATCGGTCAGGATTTGTTTGGAAAATGACATCACTAGTGCGGATCAACCCCCATCCAACTCAGGTCAATGCCACGTGGTGGAAATGACACTTAGGCATGTTATTTTTCGTCCTTCTGCTGAATTGCTGTGCAGCATGCTTATAAAACGTGTTTTACAGTTTATTGTTTAATGCAGTTTGTGTCTGTGTGTTTTTTGAGTGACTATGTATTAATTTGATTGCATGTGTTAAATACCGTTTGTGAAGTGCAAACTAGCTGCTTGTAGCTTATGCTATTTCTTCAAAGCAGAAAGCTAATATTTATATTAATAAAACTACAGCTAAAGATAAACCACTCTAATTGAATTCACGCCTAAGAATCATGTTGATTTCATACAAAATAGATGTCACACTGGATGCTATTTCATTTAACGATGTGGACTTATACCTGTTTGATGCGTCACGGAGTTACTACATAATCTGCTGTGTTGCATAATACGTTATTATATGTTAATTAACAACTTAAGCCAGGTGAATCGCATTAGGCTCAGTTATGTATAGCTTCTGTGGTCTTAGTATCTGTTACGCCTTATTTTTGGTAATAATCCTGCAAACGTCAGAGCCTCGCCGGAAGCTGATCCAAGGCTATTGATGCCCCGCACTAAGGCGATTATCGGAAATGGACGGCTTCGCTCGCACCGCCGCGCGCCTGTCCGCCCGAGTCCAGTCGGAACCGACCTAATCCGGTGCGTGGAACATATGGCGACAAAGCGGATCAAATGTCGCCCCTGTCAGGTCACAGACGCAAGTTGTAATCTAGTTCGTATGTGGGACATCATATGGCGGAGTCCAAAGGTAGCGTTTTGTTTGCTGTGGTGTCCAGTGCATGTCGAAATGATATACTAACGTTCATGGTGATTTCGTTTTTTTTTTCTCGTTCGGCTGTCTTCAGGTTTCGGCGAAGCATGGATGAGACATTCATGAGTGAAGTTCCCGGTTCCCATCCCGTCCATAGTTCAAACTGTTAAAGCTAATTTGCTTTCTCACCCAGCTCACGATGGAACGCATGGTCATCTAAAAGTACATAAACTCTCATATCGCACAGCCCCTTTCCGTCGTGCATATGTCTCTTCACCTAGTCAACACCTCGCCCAATTCACCCACGTATCCTCTTCCTCTCGCCACCCTCCGCCTCCACCTCGCCTCTGGACCCCACACGTCCCCGGACCGGAACCCCGCGCCCCCGGGTCACACGGGTCACCTGGGAGCGGCGGCGCGGGGTCGACCTCAGGGTCACAGCCGCGTCGAAGGGGTGTCGGTGGCGGCGGCAGCGTCGCCGTCGCGGCCGACACCCGATCAGGCGTGGGTAATATGTCCTCCGGCTGGCATAATGAGGATCGCGGCGACGGAGACGGCGGCGGCGGGTGGTGGGGGGGGGGGGGAGGGGGCGGCAATAAGGTGGTTAGTGGTGGCGGCAGAGACGGTGAAGACGACGGAGAGGGGATGAGAGCAGCTTGTTAGCACAACTCGGACGTAATTTATTTGTCTATGCAGGAATGCGTTCGACTGAAGGGCCAGCCAGATGCGACCAGTCTCATTGGCATTCAAGCAGACGGACGAGGTAAGCTGGCTCAAGGCTTGAACGTTCGGGTATACTTTTTCGGTGCTACTTAGCAACTATTTATAAATCTATGCTGGATGTCACTGTAAGCAGCCAGCTCGTTCGATCCAAATATGTTCCTATCAAACTGACCGATTTCGTACGCACTTCCAGCTCTTGTTGACGACGTCTGCTTGGTTGTACCAAAACCAAAGTTATCAACTTACGCACGATCCACTAAACCAATGTGCATTGTGCAGCGACGTCTAAATCAAATGTCGCGTCTGTCCCCCATCATCTGTCATTCCTGTATTCCGGGCAGCTGGTAGAGCAGAGCCGCTGTCACACACTCACTAACAAATCAGCTCTCCATCCCTCTCTCCCGCCGGCTCCGGGCCCGGAGCCGGCGACAGCGTGACTTCAAAGCGCCACCGGGTCCCTTCCGCCGGGGACATGTGCGCGTCAGGCCCGACGTGTCTCATCCGTCGCGACGAAAGAAGAGGACGATAGAGAGGGGGAGAGAGGAGGGGGACAGGGACGGGAGGGGACCGGGACGAATGGAGGGCAAAGACGGCACGTGTTGGCTGAGTGGGTCTGTCTGAAAGGGCTGCACGGAGGGGAAAGGTACACAACTGGCAGTGAAGAACATTCGCGAGTCTGGTGCGACACGTGCCACGTGACGTCACAAAAAGCCAGATGTGCGTCAACTTAAATTATGAGCCAGCGTTTGTGAAGGGATCATTTTGTTTTGTTTTCAAGCGATGGCTGCATAACAAACGCAACCATTCAGTGAAGATACTGTCAACGCATGGAATTGTACCAGGCACGTTTTTATATTTGACCCAACACGCCACCAACGCCACCTGCTGCCATGCTCCGCTCCAGCTGTTGAATCCGGCTCCTTTCTGGCTTCTACCTAAGACTGTTAAATGTATGAAGAGCATGGTATGATGGCCACATCTGATTGATAACTAGCGTTTTGGTTGTAACTATTTTGGCTTCGTGTTGTGCCTCGATACCAGAATTTGCTGACTGCTGTGCTCAACAGTATAGGGTATTCGTATACTGTACCGCAATGCTTCAGTTATTGGTAGGCTGTACCGCATTGCATGCAATTGTTATGAGTAAGCGCTTCGCACTCGCTCGTCTTTCCGTGGTACTTCTACCTATATAGGACAAATATGAGTATTGAGTATGAGCTGTCCGGCCCGACCCGACCCGACCTGTGGCGACGCTTTTGAGGAGCTAAGATCTCTGCAACCGCACTTCTGATTGATCATTGGCAAGGGTCTTCTTTGCTGAGCAGCCCCATCCAACCTACCCTGTTTGAAACCAGCGCCGACTCAATTAGTATTGTAGGTGACTCTAATTATCATATCTCAGGAAACGATCTGAGCCGCTTCAAGTTCGACTTGTGGTGTGTGTTGGGGTGACCAAATTACCCACCGCCTTTCCAAAATCCAATGTGAGGTGTCAAGGGTGGGATGCCTCTGCACGTGCGCAAGTGCACAACTGTACAGTGCACACCCCATATCTCAAGAACGGCTTGGCCGATTTGGTTAAAAAAAAAAGTTGGTTCGAATTTGGTGTGTGGTTAAGTACTTCTGAGCCACCTCTATCCTAAAATGACAGGGATGGGATGCCTTTGCACGTGCGCACGTGCGCACCTTATCTTGTATTTCAGAAAACTACTTGCCCCGATCAAGTTGAAATTACACCTTTTTCCAACTGTGCTCACTTCGTTCCATCGCAACTAAGGCGCCTAGGTATTTGGTTTTAATAATGAAGTATGACTGTCCTAGAAGACAGTCATCTAATTGAGCGACTGTTCTATAATGACAGTCGGGGTGCATATAATGTTTACTCGTTTTTAATAGTTTTAATTTCTCCATTAATTCAACATTTATTATGCAATAATTAAAATAATAAATGACATGTGACTATGCGAAATCAAAAATAATTTTCATCTTATTTGAAGTATGCCTCGAACAAATGTGTTTATTTTCAAAAATGTGCATATCGTTTATGTTCTCGTTGTTTATAATAGACAGAGCCTTTCCATTTCGTTGTATAGGTATATACATAAAATATGTATCCGTGATCAGTGATGAAATATGGATTGCCAATCTTAGCTTCAAAACTGACAAAATCCAAAACATTATTCTCAGGTATCTGCTTGTCTCCGAGACCGAAAAGATGTTGCATTTCATTACGTTGCACTCTGCAGAGTACCTTACGCCCGATGATTGATGGCAATCTTTTTCCCATGTCGGACACGCCACAAAAATCCCCTCAAGCTGGGCAGTGTCAAATCGTGACACAAGCCTAACTTTCGATCTAGTGACAGTTCATAGCACATTAAGTGGCGAGTGACTGTTCTGAGAACTTGGCCGTTCTGCCACCGCCCCGGAGCAGGAAAGTTGGACAAGCTGGCAGCAGCCGCTATCTGTCTGTTTCTGCTCATTGTTTCGATAACGGTCTGCGGTCGTAGGAGTACGCGTGACCTTTGCCCAGATCGGTCCGCGTGTTCGTGGGCTCCGGTTGGGTGGTGACAGCGTGCGTCTTACACCTGGTTCCAGTGTTTTATTGCTTGAAGCGGGTGTGTTATCGCCGAAATAGCTCAGTTGGGAGAGCGTTAGACTGAAGATCTAAATGTCCCTGGTTCGATCCCTGGTTTCGGCAGTACCTTTTTCTGGCCGGCGCTATGCGTACCACACTGAAAGCGGCGCTTTTACGGTAGTGCTGCAAGGAATTACGTTCGTTCGATTTGCATTCTATACAACAAGAATCGTAATCGTATAGAGTCATTAGAATTGTAATCGTATAGAATTTTAGAACGATTAAGAATCGTAATGGCAAGAAAATCGAGCGAACGTAATTCCTTGCAGCGCCACCAAAGCGCTGCTTTCAGTGTGGTACGGGGAGCGCTGGCCAGAAAAAGTACTGGCCGAAACAAGGGATCGAACCAGGGACATTTAGATCTTCAGTCTAACGCTCTCCCAACTGAGCTATTTCGGCTATACACTATGGGATGAAAGTAATCAAAAACTTGGTGGGTGGGGGAGGCTGTTGCATTGAGCATTTTCGGAGATAAATTTGATATATTTGTGGACATTTGCATTTCCTTATCTCCTCATTTCCAACCAAGGCCTTCTCTAATATTTTCACTGCGGCGGATTTCCACTGGTAAATCTAGGCTTCGAGCTTGATGGCAAAATATTGCGCTCCGTCTCGTCAGCGAAATGCTGTGCTGACGGGGGAAGGGGGGGGGGGGGGGGGGGGGTTGGCGTCGGGACCAATAAAATCGCGTTTTCTTACTGTCGACTGTGGGGGATTTTCGCGTCCACTTAAAGTATTTTGAGGCCGTTGCCGTGGGACAAATCCAGATCTAAGGGGGGCTTATTCGTCCCCCCTCAGATCTTGGCTCCCATAAGATCCCATCACTGAATCATGAAGTTTAGTGAATGACAAGGATTTTTTAAGACATTTATTTTGTGAAAGTGCAATGACCTTGGGTTAATATCTTCAAAGTCAAATAACGTCATCAATGGTCAAAGTTGCCAAAATATGAAGTTTTTCAGCAAAACTTTGCCATTATCTGGGAAACTATGGCAGCTAGCAATCAAAGGTAAAATCCGAAAAAGGGAAGCCATTACGATTCACTTTGGCTAAGATGTCATCAGAATCGACCTCAGGTCAATAGTTTTGGCTATAGACTTAGAGGTCATCAAATGTAGGTATACAAACATGTTTTTCAACAAAAGTTTGTTTTTGCAAATAACTTTTTACCTAAAAATGGTAAGTATAGTTATTTTGTACTGACCTCTCCATGATATTTAAGAAATAGTTTAAAAATAGTTTAAATAATAATTTTAAAAAATATATTCAGTTTGTAAACTATTTTCTAAATATCAAGAAGTCAGTACAAAATAACTATATCAATAAATAATATATATCTATATATTATATATATATATATCATATAATATATATATATATATATATATATATATATATAGTATAGTATATATATTATATCCGATTTGCTCCTTGCCACAAGCACTCACGGAATTAAGAAATGGGTAAAGGTAGATGTTTGATACCATCGTGTTTCCTACTCTCCAAGACAGTTTCGATTTTCGAAAACATAACCAATTTATGACCACTTCTTGTTTTCCTGCTGCTGCTTTCAGTGTGGTACTGTAACGCCGGCCAGAAAAGATATCTGCCGGAAACCAGGATCGAACCAGGGACATTTAGATCTTCATCTAAACGAGCTCTCCCAACTGAGCTATTCGGCGATAATACGCCGGCTTTCAAGTCATAAAACACTGGAACCTGGTGTAAACGCACGCTGTCGTGGCTCCGGTTGGTGTGACACAGCGCCGTGCGTCTACCTCGTTCCAGTGTTTTATTACTTGAAGCCGGTGAATTATCGCCGAAATTGCTCAGTTGGGAGAGCGGTGGACTGAAGATCTAAATGTCCCTGGTTAGATCCCTGGTTTCGGCAGTATTTTTATTTTGCCGGCGTTTCTGCTGCTGCTACCACACTGAAAGCAGCAGCAGAAAGCAGAAGTGGTCCAAATTGGTATGCTTCGAAAATCAACCTGCCTTGACGAGAGAAACACGAAGGTATCAAAATATTACCTTACCATTTTTAGGTAAAAAGTTATTTGCGAAAACAAACTTTTGTTGAAAAACATGTTTGTATACCTACATTTGATGACCTCTATAGCTAATACTATTGACCTGAGGTCGATACTAATGACATCTTAGCCAAAGTGAATTTGAATGGCTTCCCTTTTTCGGATTTTACCTTTGATTGCTAGCTGCCATAGTTTTCCAGATAATGACAAAGTTTTGCTGAAAACTTCATATTTTGGCAAATTTGACCTTTGATGACGTTATTTGACTTAAAAGATATTAACCCAAGGTCATTGCACTTTCACAAAATAAATGTCTTAAGAAATCCAATCTCATTCACTTTACTTTATGATTTAGTCATAGTCATAGTCATAGTCATAGTCATTTATTAGAATTCATCCACGTGGTGGTTCTTAATGATAATTCGGTCAGCAGTTACTAATCCATAAATGCGTGACAGTAAAAGACAGGAATAAAACACGCGTGCCTGCTGAAACATTCCTTATTAATCAATGGATACATAAAACGACTAAGAAATATGATCTGCAGGTTCTCTCGGAACTATGCAGTGGGACACTTCCTATACGACATGCAGTGCCGGCGCCACGCGCCGGCACTGCAGACCGGGCGTTCCATGATCGATGCGCTGCCCTGAACGCAAACTCTCGTTGAGTTTTTGGCCGTCGGCACTTCGGGAAGCTGCAGCACCCGGCCACCGTCGGCGCGAGTCTCGCGGTGCCGTCAACATGTGCTTCGCGAACGAACATGGCGATATTGCGAGGGACACTGGTCAGCCATCTAGGGCCCTGTCCTTGTTGTACATCGTGCTGGCGCCCATCGTCACCCCCTCAATCCAGCCAGCGCTTCTAGTGCAGGTGAGATGTGCTCTGAGCGCCGTACTCCAGTCAAGCCCTGGCCGCGAAGTTCAGTGTCTTTGAATGCGATGAAAGTTGGCACCAGAGTGGGCTCCTCCCCCCATACAGGAAGGTTATATTGATGTGTGGGAAAACATGGGCGTGGACGAGGAGTTTTTAGGATGTCCGGGGGTGAATGATGGCGGACCTTGTAGAGAGATGATTAGGGAATGGGTTGCACTTTTCGGACGACCTGTATAGTGCGAATCCCATGTCAGTTGCTGGTCGAGGAAGAACTCCTAGAATTTTGACAGTTTTACTTTGGTAATATGTCTTGGCCTGATATTGTTATGTGAAATTGCTTTGTCTTTTTGAGAAGATGCTTGGTTCCGAATGAGAGTTAAGAAAGTTTTGTTTGGGTTCATTTTTAAGCTGTTGGCCTGAACCATTTTTGAAGATCGACGATAGTCTCCTCAACTCGTCTCCTGAGATCTGATAGGCCGGCAACTGATGGTGTGGAGTGGTCGAGAAGTTGGGTGTCGTCTGCATAGGACAGGAGTCGGCCGTGGATGAGGAAAGAGGATAGGTCGTTGATGAAGATGAGGAAGAGGATTGGTACGAGGATGGACCCCTGGGCTACTCCGTGGGTTAACGAGAGAGGATCAGAGGAGCCGCCGCTCACAATCTGCTTCCGGTCACTCAGGTAGCTCTGAAACCATGCGGACGCGAATGCATACCATCCAAGCTGTTCCAGGAGGACGCCGTGGTCGACGCTCGTCAAAGGCCTTAACCTCAGTGTCGAGCGTCGTTAACCTGACTGCGTACGTGGCCGACGTCGATATGCATTGACTCCATGGACAGCGTCGAGCACGGCGTCCTCCGTGGGTGTGACACGGTTCGGACGAGTACTGGGTGGCGGAGATAGGACGTTATGTTGGATGAGGGTGATGACATCGAGTTGAATGGAGACGACCTTTTTCGTGATTTTAGAGAGCACAGATAGATGAGATAAGGTCTGAAATTGTTTTAAAAGTCAGAGCGGTCGCCGGTTTGTGGACCGGGAGTGACCCCGAGCTGTTTCCAGGCTTGTAGGGAAGACAGAGGTGATAGATGGGACAGAGGTTGAATGAGAAATGATAGATGGGCCCCGAATACCAAAAGGGGAAGCAAGTTTACAATGGTATGCATGCCGGCACATCGGTCCACACCGACGCGCGGGAGAGCTCATGGAGCTGAGCCTTGGACAGCTCGGCGTAGGGGTGGCAGGTTTGAACCTCAACGCGGAGGCGCACACACGGGTGGGCCGCGGTCAGCAATCGGACGGTACCAGACGCGGGCGACTCGGCGGCACGCGGGGGCCGACCGACGCGAAGTGCGCGTTGAACTCTTCCGCCCGTTCGGCGACGTCGTCAGTTCCCGACGGGGTGACACCTGCCGGCCGAAGAGTGAAACTCTTTATTCGGCTCCAAAATTCTCGTCGGTCATTCAGTAGGTCACCACAGAAGTAAAAGTGATGGGATGGGATTTAGTGATGGGATCTTATGGGAGCCAAGATCTGAGGGGGGACGAATAAGCCCCCCTTAGATATGGGGGATTTGTCCCACGCAACGTCTTAAAATTATTTAAGTGGACGCGAAAATCCCTCACAGTCGACAGTGAGAAAAACGCGTTTTATTGTCCCGACCCCCCCTTCCCCCCGTAAGCACACGCATTTCGGCTGACGAGACGGAGCGCAATAATGTGCCATCAAGGCTCGAAGGCCTAATTTAACCCAGTGGGAAATCCGCCGCAGTGAAAAATATTAGAGAGACCTGGTGGGAAATGAGTAGTCGGAATGCAATGTCCACAATTTCAAATTTATCTCCGAAAATGCTCAATGCAACAGCCTCCCAACCCCCAAATTTTTGATTACTGGTTATCGCGTTATGTATATGCCGAAATAGCTCAGTTGGGAGAGGTTAGACTGAAGAATCTAAAATGTCCTGTTCGATCCCTGGTTTCGGCAGTAACTTTTCTGGCCAGCGCTCCGCGTACCACACTGAAAGCAGCGCTAGTGCCCTGGCTGCAAGAAATTACGTTCGCTCGATTTTCTTGCCATACGTTTCTTATCGTCTACAAACCTTACCACCGATTACAATTCTAATGACTCCATATACGATTATGACTGCTGTATAGAATGCAAATCGAACCGGACGCTAATTCTTGCAGCACTACCGAAAAAGCGCCGTTTCAGTGCTGGAACGCATCTAGCGCCGGCCAGAGAAAAAAAAGTACTGCCAAACCAGGGATCGAACCAGGGACATTTAGATCTTCAGTCTAACGCTCTCCCAACTGAGCTATTTCGGCTATACATTACGGGGCGTCGCTACCGGGGGTCCGGGTGCCCGGACCCCCCCCACACTTTTGAGCAGGCGGACGTGTCTCGACGATACAAACACGTTGCTGAAGTTTCACTTCTATATTTAATATCTGTATTATGTCGAGAGTTATTGACGAAAAAAGCGTTGGTGACCTCGGATGCAGATGACCCCGTGGGTATGGGTCACTGAACAAAACATGTACTTGGACCATCAAGGATATCCAATTATAAAATTATCCTGAATGAATTGGACTGATACCCTTGAAATAGGAAGCATTATAATATTTCTCTTTTGACTTATAAATAATGGAGAGGTCACGAAATTGTCCCGACCTTAGGTCACCGATATCCGAGTTCCAAGATAAACGTTTTGCAGATATACCTATAGATGGATTCATGCAGATGCAATAATAAACGTTTTATATCGATCCCTCAGAAATTGTGGTCATGACACGACCGCAAACATTTTGGGAGGTAGGGTCACATGACCTGACCTCGTGACTTAATCTAATCGGACACGATACTAAAATCGTAACAAAATGTGTTGAAAGGATCATTGATAAGTTTGACTAAATTTGGTGGCGCTAGGCGCTGCAGTTTTTTTCGTAATCGATAAAACCGCAGGAAGATGTTCAAACACCCTCCCGTGGGGCGCGGGGTAAGACTGTGGTACAAAAGTGATAAAGCTATCTATTTTGCACAATTATGTAGAAAAGTATCAACATATAAACACAACATAACACAGTAATGCGCTGCGAAACGGTGCGAATTGATAGTTGTGTTTTAACCCGTATACAATGTAATTTGTGTTGCATTTTTGCTCCGTGGAGCGGCGCAAAATTTTGATTTTAATTCCTAGATAACTGTATTCTTACTGTTGAAGGTGCTGTTAACGGTAGTGTGTACTGTTTGAGGTGGTTGAAATATGAGGTTACTGACATAGCTCACAGTTGAAGGGGGAGGAGACAAAAGACACTCTGTCACCCCAACTTTGAAGTTGGGGGGACATGTCCCCCCCATATACCCCGCTGGTGGAGCCCATGCCTGCCTGCACCCCTGCTCATTGCCATTTATTAGAATTCATCCACGCGGTGGTTATTACGAATTCGGTCAGCAGTTACATAATACCATAAAATGCGTGACAGTTTTAAAAATTGACCGATAGGAAAATAAAACACGGTGCTGATAAACATTCCTTGATTGAGTGAGCGGCGGGATGCGACATAATGCGACAAAAATCACCACGGGAACTATGCAGTGACACATACTTCTGCGACTAAGCAGTGACGTAGGCGCCACCGACGCCCGGCACCGCAGACCAGGCGTTCCAGGATGATGCCGCTCTGAATGGAAACTCTCGTTGAGTTTTGGACAGTCGGCACCATGGGAGCAGCGGTGTCAATTTATTAAAAAGATTTTTTTTTGGGGGGCAAATGCTAACTTTATCATTTTAACTTCATTCTTACCATGCAAAGCCATATGCCTAATGTTAAAATTTGAAATAATTTCGGGGGGGGCAATAGTATATAAATCGTCAACGGTGCTTGGGAGCTGCAACATCCCGGCCACCGCGGTACGAGTCTCACGCGTCGTTACATGTGCTCGGCGAACAAACATGACCAATATTGCAAGAGGACACTGGCCAGAGTCTACTGTCTAGGGCCCCGTTCCACCTGTGACGTGTAACTGCACAATCGTGCCAGCGCACCATCTCATCCACTCTTATCCAGCCCAGCGCTTCTAGTGCAGGTGAGGCCTTACCCCAGTCACATGCCTGGCCGCGAAGAGTTCAGTGTCTTTTTACATCTCCTATTTCAGTAATGTTGGTGATAGGTATAAGCCTATATATTATCATAATCGTCAGAAGCCCTAGATAAATACGTTTTTTTTCAATAAGATAATTTTGACAGTTAGAAAACTGATATAAGGTCAAATCACGTGATCTTGTGATGTGGCCATGTAATTTTTTTTTTCCACGCCAGGATTGACTTAGATTTGTTAAGTCTTCTTTTAAAAAAATGGATATGATTTGTTCTCTCTAAATATGTTTTTCCTATTTTTGTATTCGGAGAAAATAATAGTCACCAGCACGTCTTTGGTAATAACTTTGTCCGTATTTGTGCTAGAGAGATTAACTCAACTACATTATATTTGCCTTGTCGAGCTGCACTCAATGATGCATAACATGACCCCTGCAGGTCGCTTAATGACCTAAAGGTCACGTGACTTAACATTGATTTCCCAAATGACCTGGCTTAATTATGCAATAGATTATGTGTTGAAAATTG